>SMSQ01021057.1:0-14965 GCA_019453375.1 Ctenoplectra terminalis
GGACAACATATTATTGAGTAAATATACTTCCTTTTATAATAAAAAAAATTCGCTTTTTATTTACATGTTAAAACCCGGACGAACTTTTTGGCCAACCTATTAAAACCCAACTGAAGCAATATAACGCAGCCTTATTTTTATTCAAAATATTTAAAACTGTTAAGATGATAAATGCTAATATAATAAATAATAATTTATTTAAATTAAATTAATTATTAATATTTTAAAGTCCTTTCGTACAAAAAAATTAAAATTTATTATAGATAGAAACCGATCTGACTTACATAGATCTGAACTCAAATCATGTAAGATTTAAAAAATCGAACAGACTTAATATTTTTCTTCGTTTAAATTTTATCTTAATTCAGCATCGGGGTCGCAATCATCTTTATTAATATGATCTTTAAAAAGATATTACGCTGTTATCCCTAAGATAATTTAATCTTTTTATCATAAATTAAATAAATCATATAAATTTACTAGTAAGTTCTTTAGTGTCTTCCTTTATTTGAAATATTTTCCTTTCATTTTCATATGCCGGGCACCATGTCGTGATACGATGGATAGAGTTCCTAAACTCGCAACTGATGCACATTGGAGGATCTTCATAAAGATATTATTCAATTATCAATATCATAGAAACAAAACTTCGAATAATTACATACATTCGAAACGAATGCTAGAAATCAATCATTTACGTGCTCATAAATGATGTTTATGTACTGCAAGTAATTGTATGTAATATAACTGATTTGCAAAAACTATGAGAATTGTGTTGCGAATATTCGTTGTCAGAATGTTAATTTGTTTACATTTTCTAAGTGCAAGCTACTACGAGTTTTATAAACTCCCGAGAATGCTGCGAAAATCAAAGTTCGTTTCGTAAACACGTACAGATGGCGCGATACGCTTTTGCGTGCTACGCTATGGCGCGGCTTCCGCGTATAACCTTGCGCCGAAAGTTGTTTATGTTTGCAGCTCGGACTGCTTCGTGAAATTAGTAAAGCTATTAAAATCTAAAGTTGACTCTACAAAAATAACATCGACCGACGCATAACAAAATATGCATCGTTCCAAAGCAAAAAAACGACACGTTTAATCCTCTCCTGTTACATCTTAACACTTTAACGGCCGCACGTCTACGCAGTCGAACGTCGCCAGGGACCGGCAGTATTTTTGAAGAATTAATTTTAACGCGTTAAGCGCCACGCCGAATTCTTGTGCCATTCCGTTCAGGCCACAGTTAGCCGTCAGGCGGGCCCTGAACAAGTGGACATCCGTGTAAATCCTCAGCATCGTTTGTAGAAAAATGACCGTGTTTCAATAAAATCCATTAAAATGTCCTAATGATATTGTTTGATATGCTCGTGGTCGATCTGGCGATCGGTCGAGCTTGGTCGATTTTGCACCTGGTGTGCCGACTAAGACTACTCGAAGGACCACTCCCTTCGCAGGGAGACAAAATAACTAAGTTCAATGTTTAACGAATGTATTTACAAAGTTACTCCTCTTGTGGAGTCTGGTGTTGGTTGCGTGAAGGCTTATTGAATTTGTAAGAGTCAGGCACTACCTGCGACGGGACGGCGCTAGTAGATGGGCCTCTCAAGTGGTGGTGTGAATGTATTTATGGTTGCGAGTGAGAATGATCCGGGTATGTTTGGAAAAGTGTGACCGTGGACGAATCTTGGGTGGTCGAAAGAATGTTAGCGAAGAATGGCTGGGTTATGTCAAGTGTATGTTTGAAACCGAGAAACTGGCCCGTGGGAATGAAGTCTACGTGACTGCGTGATTGGAAGGGATGGATGCGAAGATTTTGAGTGCAAGTGAAAAAGGGATGTATGTGGAAAAAAGATAGAGCGATTGAGGGATGTACATTTAAGCGAGTGAATGTTCGGGGCGCGAGAGATTGTGTGGCAAGAGGGCAGTGAGGAAAGAGAACAGCGAGGAGAGACCGAGTGATTAAGAGTATTGTTTTAGTATTGTTAAAACTTCAGTAGTTATATTATTATTATTGTTATTGAATAAAACCAAATAATTCCCACGCGCCACAGAGCTCGATTATTCTGACAGAGACTTCAGAAAGTGTCAGTGACTTCCGATCTTCCGTATCTTCCGTTCTTTCCGTTTTCCTTCCGCTTTACTTCCGTCTCGCTCGCTCTCTTTTCCTCTCCCTTACAAATTCTAAAAACTATAACTATTTACAAGGCACACGATGCCTCGGAAGAGGTGCATCGGCGGGGATGAGGGACACGGATTGGTCAATTACAATTTTCGGAGTAAGACGTTGGAGGTGGCGAAAACTACGCGATTGGTGTATACAAAAACAAAACTAACGAAACTACGCCTCCAAGTCGACGGTCACTCTCAAGTACCGATAGACCCTTGAGTGACGCGCGCGGGAAATCCGTGTCCCCTTAACAATACCGCAGCAGGTAGTCAATTTGGGAGACGCTCCGAAGCCGTTGAAACATTCTAAACTAAACAAATGTGGGCAAATCTGGCATGCAGCTGATGAAACTAAACAAGCAAAGTGAAAGTACGAAGAGCTAAGGTGNTATGATCCTACATAACATAATCAAAGACGTGGCGATGAAATACGAAGCCAATAGGAATATCCACACTTGTTTACATTCATAAATTATCACGCAAAGAGTGTGGTACTGGCCAACAACCTTCGGCGGTAGCATCGCACACATGTTGTGTGAGCGGTCGTTAACGGTTGTTCCGGCTATCACACACATGTTGTGTGAGAGGTCGTTAAAGTGTTAATATTTTCAGCAAAGTATGAGATTATTACTTCAGTTATGTTACACCGTTATTATAAAAATATCGATCATGTAATATATGTATATTACCAATGATTGGATACAAAAAGTCAATAAAAACGAATACCATATATTAATCTTCCTTAGAATAAATTCAATGTTACCAAGTTGCCATCAGAAGCTACCACTGAAACGTTCTGACGTCACAGCTTACTGTTTCGTCCATCTTAAGAATCGGATAAATTATCTGTAACAAATAAAAATCATAAACTTAAAACAAATCTGTCTAAATGAAGCGCAATTATAAATTCCCAAACCCAATTCAAACTACGTCATAAACTCAATATCAAACCCATGAACTCGAAATATGAATATTAACAATCGAATAGACAAACAACAAGAAACCCCAAAATTATTTAATTTATTCTCGTGTTGTTTATAGATTGTTTATTACAAGTGTGACAACGCGAACAACGGTACATTGTACGTAATAATTGTTGAAAATATATTAAAAGAGCGACAAAATAAAGTTAAGCAAGGTTAGGAACCTCGATTCGAGAAACACATCCTCTTTCTGCGCCGCCCTCTAAGGAACTGACGACGCGTGCGCCGATGCCGACCGACTGCGCAGTGGGGAGATCGCTCGGATCCGAGCACGGCACGCGCGATTTCCGAAAATTTCTCGAAACATTCTCGGATATTTCCTCAACACCGCCGAAAAGTGAATGAATACCTGCAAAATATTTTCAATATTTTAGTTTCAGCTTAACCAGTCAGCCGTGTTTGACGACTATATCCGTCATGGAGAAATGGCAGTATTTTGTGTCACGATGACTACATCCGTCATGCGTAACATTTAGTTAGCAGTTCTTATTTAAATTGTAATTTTAGCGAAAACTACAATATATTCGTAAATTTCAATATGTTTAGAACCTTTGGAGGTAAAAACGAAATAAAACAAACAAATAAAAAAGTATAAATAATTTGAGATGTATTCATGCATCCTCGTATGGAGCTGGATTCTCGTAACACACATAGTAGGTGCGCGTTCTGAAAAGAGTTCGCCACAGTTGATTGGTTAATGGAAGGTTTTTTTTTTATTTATACGAATCCCGAACTCCAAGAATCGCTTTCGCTTAAAAATTAAAACATATCAGACGTGTATGTTTTTATAATAGTTTGAAATAAAATTTATTATATCGTTAAATTGGGTCACTATGTATTTTATTATTGGTAAAATTTAGTATTCAAGAATTTAGTATGTTATTGTCGGTAAAATTGATTGGTTCATTTTAGTCGTATCCTGTGTGAACGTATATATTGTAGTGAATCTTATTTCAATTATTTGTATGATTGTTGACAGTAAATTATTCTACTATGACAAAAATATTCTCGTAGCCTATTTTCTATCTGAATGCTAAAATATAATTAATTGTGGAAAATGTATAAATTATTCGATCAAAGATATACCCAAGTTTAGACAACACGTTCGCAAAAATCGTAAATAATTAACTATTATGAAAAACAAATGTTTATAAAACCTATACCTGCGAGTTATATCGTGTAAAGAATCAAATTTTTCATTTTAATATTTATATTTAATTAATATTATATATATTTATATTATATATATTTAATTAATTATATAATTAATAAGAGATTGATGAATTCGTATTGAAAAGCACTATCAAGTGATCTGAAAAAAGTGTGTAGATCTTCGTATCTTGTTAAATAATAAAGTAAAAATAAAAAAAATTTACTTTCATCAAAAGCTACCATGCTATTTTTATAAAAAAATTTTTTCCTGTCTGCAATACGTTAGGAAATAAATGACTGTCTAGCGTTATCGCGGACACCCTGTATAAGAACGTAACAAAAGAGGATCTTTTCACAGCTGTTCGCTTTACCAACTTCGGTGGTTGAACTGTATATAATCTCCAAATTCACCGCCCTAAATCATACGAGGTATAACAAAACGTCTGATTTTTTACACGATCGGTATTTCAAAATGTGGGACACGAAGTCGCATAAAATGTTAAGCATATCCAGTACCTGATCTGTGATAACAGTACAATGAGAAAAGAATATAAAGAATAGAGATTTGGACAATATTTAGGACAATTGAAGTATTTTGATTTCAGAAACATTTTTATAACCAGTAATAGAATATATTTTTGGAAACCTATATTTCAAGAAATGTTTCTAACTGCTTAAGATTTTATGACAAATCAAATATGTTATTTCTCAACTGATTATATAATACGGATATTGGGAATAAATGAAACACAAATAACTATGATTCGCTTGGCCATCGGTAGATCTTTTTAGACGCAGGTGTCAGTTTTTTTTAATTCTTTCTTTTCCTCTATTTTCTATATTATTAACACCAGAATTACCGAAGTGCTAAAAATAACTGGTTTACAATTTCTCGTATAAATTCTATAAATTTACATTAATTACATTGATGCATTTTTAAGAATCTTTTGTGATTTTCTATAACGAATATGACTGAAGATTTGTTTACCTTGCATCTAACATTTCTTTCAAATACTTATTATTTTTAATTCTTTGGTAAAAATAAGTATACCTGAATCAGTGGTAATTCAAGTGTTAAAGTTTTCAGTATTCCTTATGGATGACTGATTATATTTCATTGATACTTCTAAAACGCGAGTTCTGGATTAGTAGGTGAAATTGATTTATTTACGCGATGCATATATGGTTGGCGGTAATGTATATTAAAATCGAATCCATTGTAACTTTTTTTTTATGTTTTATTTTTGCTTCAAAATCAGTGAAAATAAATTAGTAATGCGGAAAGTGCTTTAGAATTCCAAAGACCAGATATAGAGGAAGAAAAGGAAGATTGAAATTGCGACGAGAAATATTTATGCAGTGGCACTGAAAATTTTGTCTTGGAAGGATAAAAATTAATTTTTCAACATAACTGAAAAATATTTAAGGACTTAGAATAATTGTGTCTTATAAGAGGTGAATGAAATAATTATTCAATATTAGTATACATTATATTATATTATAGTTATTATAGTATTATATTATATTATATTATATTATATTATATTATATTATATTATATTATATTATATTATATTATATTATAGTAATTATAGTATTATATTATATTACATTACAGTTATTATAGTATTATATTATATTATAGCATATTATAAGTCTAATGAATAGAGTAGACCGAGGCGAATCGGAGCACTTTCTGTTTGATAGTGAAAAAATAATACTCAAAATTTAGAAAGTCAACTTTTTATTATAAATTAGTAATTAATACTCCTTTAATCTGAACACTGATAATAAAAAATTTTTTTTAACTTACAAATCTCTCTGTTGACTGAATTTTTATGTTGATTCGATTCGCTTCAATCTACCTTACATAAATATTGCAATTGTAAGGTATGGTGACGCGATGGACGTTCGCGTAATAATTTTTATACGAATGTTATACAATTTCTAAAATCGCTGTAATTTTCAATAAATCTTACGTCAAGTCACACTATTTCTGGAAACTTTCAGAACTTCTTATTTGTTACAAGTGTTTTACAAATTGTGACTTTGTTATTTGTCTCGCAAGTGACAGTTACCACCTTGGTAAAACAACGTCGTAAGACCGTAAAGATACTTATGCGATAAGAAAAACGAAATTCACGCAAGAACTCTAGAATCTCATCCAACCGATCGAAACATCATCCAACTAACCAGGTGTTCTTAATTGGCCAGCTGATCAGTTAAAGTACACGCGGAGAAAGTCGTTTCAGATCGCTCGTCGTAATCAAAGACCCTAACTCATTTTCATTATCTTACCATCAATTATCAACTTCCCTCCATATTGGGCTCCCGAAAGGCGTAAAAACTGTGTAAATTTTACACGATCTCGAGTCACCATGCACAAGACACGTGTATTTCTTTTTCAATAATTAATCCCACAGAGTAAATCGATATTTATTATGTCGGATTCGTTGCTACCGTGACGTTTTTACGGTTAAACCATGAAACGAAAGTTCTGGTTCGAAGAGCCAACAGAATCGAAATTTATATTATTTAATTTCTAAGCTATGAATTAAATAACAATGTTCTTCTAGCGTGGTTAACAAACAGTGTCCTTTTGCGAATTGTGTATTTAATTTTAACACACTATTGGCAAATTTATATTAACAAATAATTTCAATTTATACTGTGTCGATTTCTTAAAAATGTAGTAAACATTACTTTCAGTCATTAAATTGTCATTAATTTAAATATTTTAATAATATACAGGGTGTGCCAAAAGATCTGTAAGTCCTTGTAAGACGTGATTCCTAAGATAGTTCTAAGCAACTTTTTCCTTTACGAAAATGCCAAATTCGGCTTTGTTAACGAGTTATTAACGAAAAACACAAAACCAATCAAAGAGCGAGAAAGGCGCACGCCACCGAAAGTGTTGTCACCGTGCCGCGCTTGTGCGAGTAACTCAGAGTAAATTGAAAGATCAAGTTAAACTTACCAAATCAGCAAACAATTAGCCCACTGCTTGAAAATGTGGGTCACCGTGTCACTGTACTGATTTTGAATCTTGACGAACGAAGTGATTTACAACGTACCGAACAGCTGGATCGCAAGTATACACCACCGAACTTTAAGAAATATACCCATTTTTGACCCACATTTTTAAGCAGTAAGCGAATTTTTTACCAATTGAGTAAATTTAATTTAATTTTTCGATTCATTCTGAGTTACTCGTTGAAGTCATGCGCGGCGCGAAGACAACGCTCCCGCTGGTAGCCAGCCGACTTTCTCGCTCTGTGATTGGTCGGTGTTTCTTGTTAAAAACTCGTTAACGAAACCGAATTTGAAATTTTCACGAAGGAAAAAGTTGCTTAGAATTATCTTAAAAATCACCTCTTAACCTGTTAAGTGCGGAATTTAGTTTCCAAAGGCCACCACAAGGTGCGGAGTTAAAATCGAGCGATGTCGTGTATACACGTCAAACGCAAGGTAAATGGTCCTACTATAAATTTTTACAAAAAATGAGGAATGATTATATTTTTATTAGTCGGAAAAATTTATTTTACACAACGTGTATACACGTGGAACGCACTGCAGAAGAGATTCGGCCCGACGTGTATACACGTCGAACGCACTTAACAGGTTAAAGGGACACCCTCTACATGTACCATCGCTAGAAATTGATCAAATTGACAAATTTATCAGCGCCCGGATACTTATGAGCGGTAGCCTATATAGATATCTAATTTAATCAATTAAATTGTGATTTTCGGCCCGTTAAAAAAATATTAAGCTCCATTTCCGTTCGCTCGTCAAGATACACGATACTGCATGTTCGAAACGAAGCTTTTCGCGAGACTGCTGATACGCGTGAACTCAGGGTGGTCGTTCGTATCAGCTTTGTCAAATGTCGACTTCAAGGTGGAGACCGGTCTGACAGTCATCGTCGTTCGTTTCCACTTTCCTCCACCTCTCCTTTTCTCCTGTTCCAGCGACGTTTCCCCCTGTTATCGTGTGTTCGTCGACCAGCACAGGCGTCGTTTACGACGTACGTACTTACGCGAAATACCGAGCTCTCCCGAGCCGAGCAATCAACGAATCTCGTTCTACTAAATGCGTTTTAAATACAGCGACGCCCGTTTCGTTGCTGCTGAGGTTGCCGGCTGATAACGACGCCGGACGCCTTGTAATGGGTCGAGATGCAAATTGCAACGGCGAAATTCTTTTCCTACCGTTTGCCTCTTTCTTTATTTGTTTGTGATATGGAGTATCGCGCGTGGGGTTTATAAAATTGCTGAATCGTGATTGTTAAATGTGACGTCAGATTTTGTGTTTTTCGATCAGCAGTTTATGGTGGATTTAATACAAGCTTGATACAAGTAAGGTTTGAAATTTACTGTTTTAGTCGTTTTCGTTTGATGATGTGCTTCGTTATAAAGAGTGACATTGATTGATGCGGGAAAAAAGTCTTTTTTATTTTTTAAATAGACTCCATTTATCTTATTCTATTTTATACCAGGGTTATTTTATTAAGAGAAATATAAATCTAATTGTTATACAGGGTGAGTCACCTAACGTTTGCACCTCAAATATCTTTACTGTTTTTAACACGTTGACTGCCACGCGTATTTTAGATGATTTGCCCATGGCGCCAACGTGAATTTCTTATTACGCGATGTATATTATGTTCAACAAAATAATAACTATATTTTCCTTGTATTGATAAAATTATTTTTGCATGTTCTGTATGGCATTAATTTCTTCGAACCATTATAGTAACAGTGGTGTTATTTTAAAATTTATCATTATCGATATTTACTATAATTATGTATTTTACAATTGGTCGCGTCGTCGGTCACCGGTAGCCCCCACGGCACTCAACGTGTTAAAGATACGTCACATGTCTTAAAAATAAAGTTGAATGGTTCAATGGAACTCACACGATGCCAAAAATATTTTTGTTTTGTCTACATTCACAGTAAACCGTTATCACATCACACCTTTCAATCATTGAATATTAATAAGACAAAGCGGATTCGCGTTTGGAAACATACCGATAGTAAATAAATCGCAGCGTAACTGACTAGAGAATGTCTGGAAACATTCAGTAACATTGAAGAACCTTGTATGTTCACTACAAGTCTCACTTATGATAAACGTATCCTGCTCTCATATTTTAAATCATATGTTTTCTACGTCCGTGATTTTGAATGGTCTTGAATAATTATAGTCACTGAATTTCTAATGAAAGAGACTATCATTGTAGGTGTTTCAAAAAGTGTGGTTCCATCTTAAAAAATGGAGATAACCTTGATATCTTTAAAAAAAAATTTTAATTAAATCCCTCATTGAATCCCCCATTGAATCAACTTTATCCTTAAGACATTTGACGTATCTTTAAAAACAGCAAAAATATTTTAGGTGCAAACGTTAAGTGACTCACCCTGTACATACACAAAATACTTGGGGTATTATGTTGAATTTAATTTTACAAAGTTCAGTGAAGTCGAATAATATACGGTGTGAAATACAAACTGTAAGAAAAACGGTCTTTATTAATCAAAATACGCGATAGCGACAAGTTCTCTTCGATGAGTATATTTTTATTAGAATCTGGAAACGTTTGGTGGTACACTGTTCGGCACGGTGATCGAATGGTGAGTGACCTCTGGCCGTTTTTCCCCAAAGATCGGCTGGTGTTGCCGAGCTTTCGCGTGAGCTTTCGCACAGCTCGTGTTGAGATTTTTTATGATGGCCTCCCTTTGTCATGTACGAATTCTTCCCTCTCATTATTTTCGTTTCCAACAAAACATTGAACTATATTTATTTTTTAGTAAAATTGTTGATATTAGGTTGTCCAGAAAATACGTGCCGATTTTTATAGGTGGCGTTTAACCCTTTCGCTACTATGGGCGACTATAATCGCCCTCCATAAGATGCCACCGAGGTACTACGGGCAACTATAGTCGCCCTCCATAAGATGCTACTGTGATACCACGGGCAACTAGCCGCTCTCCATAAGTATCTCACTCTAAACATGCATTGATAATATTTTATTTTGCATTATTCCGAAACAACTGAATGCTTACAATTATATTGTATTATGTTATATTATTTTATTATGTTGCATAATGTAATTTGTTGTGATACTGTAAATAAAAATGTGCACGTTAAGACGTTATAAATACCCTGTTTGGAGAAAAAATTTTTCCTTCGAAAACATTCAAAGCAGTTCGGGTTCTCCGCCGCGGTCCTCCCGCTGACGATCGGTGTCGCGCAGCGTCTCGTTCAGCAGGAGTATCGCGGCGGAGAACCTGCCCGTAGCGAAAGGGTTAAGTACATCGAAACAGAAAAAATCCTGTATAATGAGTTTCGACCAAAAAATGAAACGATAATGTTCAGTCCCAAGGATCGACCGTACAATAGTTAAAACATATCTAAAGGTCTAAATTAGTTTTATAACCCGATAGTCTGCTCTTCATGGTTGACTACCATGTGTCACTGACCCAGGATTTTTGCGTCAAAAACAGTTCCACCACCACCGAAGTTTTTGCGCGAAACACACAATAAAAAGGACAAAACACACCGACCGCTAGACAGTACACCAAAAATATTGCAACCATTCGTACGGCAAGCATCACGAATATTCTGTAATCTATACCTTCAACAGTATTAAAAGTTTGTTTTGTGTAAAGAATTTATTTCAACCTGCATTTCAACGAGGCTTGAATTCGTTAATCCAAGCGAGCGTCTCAACACCGCACACGTTCGTGTAGCCAGGATTTCCAACCCAGGCAAATTCAAATAAGAATTACGGTGTTCGGGATGTAACAGATAAATTCAGAAAAATATTGCTTACAGTTAGAGAAACTGAAAGAAACAATTGGAAAGAAATATCCAGAATTAGCGAGTAGAAAGTGTTGTTTTTAGAAAATTGTTAGAGTTTGATTTGGATTTGCAACCTTACTTTCTATATTCGTCAGATATTGCACTTTCCAACTATTATTTATTTTGTTCTCTACAAAATCCCTTCAACGACAAAAACTTAAATTTTTTAGAAGATATAAAAATTATTTGAATAAATTTAACCCTTTGCACTCGAGGGCTCCGGAGCGGAGCCATTTAAAATTTGTTTTCAAACTCGAGGGCTCCGCTATGGAGACAACGCAAATAATATTTAGTTCATACCATAAGGACAAAGACAAATCACTTTTGCTGACAAATAACACAACATTTGAATCCATAATGAATTAAAAAAAAATAATAACATAGAATGATGTCTTTCCTTTGAATGCGCACATCATTTACGTATATATAAATATGATTTTTTCACTGAAACTGCTTCGAGTTGCTGGTAATATGAATGAAAAAAAACTTCGAATGCAAAGGGTTAATACTAAAACATCTGACACCTTTTGAGGAAATTAAATTTTTAAATTAAGTCAAAGATGACAAAAGATTGTAGAAAATAATGATGCATACCTTATTGAATAAAGAAATAATTACTTATTTAAGTCGCTACCAACTTTTTAGATAACCTAATATATTATGTAAGATTCTTTTATATCTTCCAATGATTATCTACTCTTTTCTAGATTTGATGCAAATACAACTGTTCTAATATAAGACCTTTGAGCCAAGGTATATTACCGCTTAAAAGTATCCGGACATTTGATTATTTTTGACAGAATGTAATTTATGATTTTGTTATTTAATTGTTACCGTTACAGCTATGTGTAGCAGAATATTAAAACAGGATAAAATTGAATATTGTGAATAAATTACTGAGCTAATATGCAATAAAAATGACATTAAAGTCTGTAAGTGTCGAACCTTATGTAACTGTTTTGTTATTTGAAAAGTTCTTTATATTTGAGTTATTTAATTGTTAAGCTATGGATTAAATGACGTTATTCTACCATGATTAATTCAAGCAGAGTCAATTTAGAAATAGTGTATTTAATTTTAACATACTATTAGCAAATTTTTATTAATAGATCATTTCAATTTACAATGTGTCGATTGCTTAAGAAGGTAGTAAATATTACTTTTAGTCATTAAATTGTCATTAATTTACATGTATTAGTAGCATTTATGTACTATCAGTGAAAATTGATCAAGTTGACAAATTTATCAATGTCCGAGTACATATTAGCGGTAGTGTAGTTAGTATGTGATCTGTATTGAAGTTTGTAGCCAAATGATTAAAATAATAAGGTAGGATTATGATTAAATAGCAAGGAATATTTGCTTTTATTTTGAGAATAATACTGATTGGAAACCATTTATGTACTGAAATCAATAGAAATTGATCAAATTGATAAATTTATCACTGTCCGCATACTTATAAGTAGTAGTGTATATTACTGAATTTTAAGTTAAAATTTTGATGCACTATATTCGACTGAAAGTTTCAATTCTACTAAAACCATATAACAACCTTTATTCGTATTATTTTACCAAATTTTATATTCCTTCGCTAAATCGAATTTTCCTTTAAACAAACAGTGTCCAGTAATCCTCCAATTAAAAAAGAGCCCACATAATCCTATCAATTTAGCCACTTAAATTTCTCACTTTTCCACCTTAAATTCCCCATTCGTTTTTCCAACTGTTCCCTCAAACAACCTACTCGCCATTGACCAAAGGATCAACCGTGTTCCATCGATTTAGCATCCCTCACCCGTACTCCCTAATATAGTAATACTTCACAGAAGAAGATTGAATCGGGCGTGGGTATTATCGAATCGTACGCTCGACGCGTGGATCATTATCGTCCGCCTTCATTTTCGCTGTTACGAGCGGCGCAATCACCACTGGCAGTGATTTCTTCGTGAAACAGCTGCGAGAAGAGAGAACGAAGCGGCGAACAAACTGTTAGCCTGGAAAGCAGTCCATAAAAACGGAAACAAGAAGAAAGGAGAAATAGAAATAACGAAAGAATCTTTTGATGCATCGTTCGATATTTTTACTATATTAATACTTAACGCTAAAACTACCAAAAGGGTCAAATGACCGGTTCGTGATTTTTCATGGAAATTTTATAAATTTTTAAGAATGCATTTCTGAGTATCTTCCGCAATTTTCTGAAAAATATATGGTTAAAGATTTGGTTCTCTTGCGATACGTATTTTTTCAAATATGGATTATTATCGTTTCTTTGGTAGAAATAAGTACAATTTAATCGTACTATTAACAAATCTTAAGCAGGAAACGATTGAACTCGCTTTGTGCATATTGTTATTAACACTAGGTTTACGCGCATTGATTGGATCATTTTGATGGATACATTGAAATACAAATTTTTTGTAATGTCATTAGTTCGGTTTACTTCAAATTAATAGATTTCTATAAACAGAAGTTTCATTTTGAGTTTATATTCTTACATTTGCATGATTGTTAATCTTGAGCACGAAATTTGAACTGCGTCAAATTGACGGGTTCCGTAAATCTACCGTTAAAGCGCGGGAGACGACGAAACTCGTTTTCTACGAATTATTGGTGGGTTTTTTGGTGACAAAGTGACTTTTTTACAGTAAATTCCTAAAAATGGACCACGATAAAATAGAATGTGATGATGTAGAATTGTTTAAATTTTTGATTTTTTTTTCATTTTCGATTTTTGAGAAAGTATTTTTATTTTTTAAAGTGAATAAAGAAATTAATTTTTAAAAAGAAACCGAAAGTTTTATTAAAAAATAACCCATAGTACAAAAGTTATAGCTATTTTATGCACAAGTAATTTTGTGCACGAATTGCAAAAAATGGCCCGCTATAAGTTGAAAATTTGGCGGGAAAATACCCGCTTAAGATGTGTTAATATCCATTTATGAAAGACTTAAGTGACCGATCAGTATTATTATATATTATATGTGCTTTAAATTTTTCGAAAAAAATATTGCTGAACGTAAAATGTAAGAATTTTGGTATTAGGTTGCCGTACATGAAATGTTCGATTTTACGTAGTTTAAAGATTTCGACAGAATCCACGCAAGTTGGGAGGACGTCGGTTGGAAATTACTGTATTTCTTTTTCTTGTACTGTACACACGTTTTTCATATTGAGGTAAATAGGAGGTGCAGGATTTAACGCGTTAAACGCTACACCGATTTTGGTCGACTTTCTGTTAGGCTGTGTACTGTGATACTAATTCAAAAACATTTGGTTGCAAAATAGCTAAGAATTTAAGAAGAAAATTACAAAGGCCTGCAAAGGAAAGTCGTATCTTTGATTAATGTAATTTAATAGAACCCATTAATGAATTATAAGGTATTTTTTTAAATGAATACTGTCAGTCCTCGGAAACCAACGACGCTTAACCCTTTGATTATGGCAGACTTTGGCTCGCACTGGCCGTACGGTACGGTACGAATTCACTCGCGACGTCCACTGGGTACGGCAAAATTTTTCGTTAGAATTAATTTTTCTTAGGAAGTATATTAAAATATTCAAAATACTGAAAAATTTTAAANACTGTACTTCTACAGCGTATTGAAGATACAGTCTTGCGGAAAAATATTTCTTTTCATCTCCGTGGCCCGAAAATAAAAGTGTCTCGCGCTACTGGTCGGCAGTCNAGCGCGTTCAAATTCGTGTATAGCACGTTTCGACACAAAGTCGCGACATTTGAGACGTAACAATAATATACAGTGATTAATAATTTAATTCGGCGCTCGTCTCTGTGG
>SMSQ01021058.1:0-15128 GCA_019453375.1 Ctenoplectra terminalis
AATTATATTCCCATTCAGCGAACCGTAAAAACTGCAAGACACTTGGGACAGGATCGCGTTTAAATTCACGAAAGTCGTACTGCGACAAACCTTATTCCTCCGCGCAGCGATTCTCGGAAGCCCGCACTTGAGAAGCAGATGATTGCTTCTCATGACATCGTAGGAAACGAAAGAATAGAATATTATACGCTGCTTATCTGTGATTTTCTTCGAAAACGACTCGTAAAACATTTTTTTATTATCCTTTATCTTTAATAGAACCCGTACGTTTAAAATTCAAAAAAATAATTAATAATTAGAACGAAGCGAATCGCAGAACTTCGCAATTAACAGTTTAACATACCTACAACAATTAAACCCGATACTATTTTCAATTGCACTCGGTCACGACCAAAACCTCGATTTTCGGAAATCCACGGTAAACAGGTATCTCAGCAACGATCCCGGGCCCCATGCAAGATGGCCACGATCTTTTTGCCAGGTCAGAACGTTAAGGCCCCATTCTACGTGGCGTGGTTACATTCCGCTTGCAATTAAAGCAATTAGTGTGACTGTACGTAAGAAAGGATTGAAAAATCCTAGTAGGTACACGACGCTCAACATTCTCGTTTCTTCCCGTCGTTCCAGCCGCTATATGCTCCGAGAAGCTTCTCCCCTGCGATGCTCGGCCAAAGCAAAGAGACGAACACGCCGGTGTCCTTTATTTTCAAGTTGCCGAGGATGAGATTCTGAGGCGTACGTATCGCGTGCCCTGGGGAAGGACGAGCTCGGGAGTGAAACAAAGGGTCCAGATGGTCGGAGGCCCACCATCTTCCTGGTTGTAATTTAAAGTGAGAGCCCATAGACACCGACGCGGTCTCTCCTCCGGGATAATTTCGACCCTCCTTGACTATGCAGGCATATACGCGGTACATCTGGCTCGCCTTTCACCCTTGTCTTCTTTTCTCGAAACGTCTCCACCTTCTGCAGACCCGTGTGCGTATACACACGTGACTTTCGATATTTTCGACATCCCTGAATGTTAGCAGAGCCGCACGCGTACGGTCCTAACACCGGATAAAACGTAGCCGGTATATTTTCATTTGCATCCTGCGGCATGAAAGAAGTTACGAGCGTTTCTCCTTTAACCGATCTTCGTGGAAACCGAATGCTCGTGTGCCGGTTGAAAGCTTGGAAAACGAAGGTGAAGAAACTGTTTGATGTCGTTGGTACTTTTCACAATATTTCGTTTCATCGTAAACGTTGTCTGCAACACGCTCCGAGCCTGTGCTTAATATTTAGAATGCAAATCGAACGGTTCCCTTTGAATGGAAGAATAAAACGAGGCATATTATAATGAAAATACAATGCGCACGACGAAAGTGGTGGTCGTAAATTCTTCGGATGAGAGCTTGCATTGTAAATCGGGTACGATAGACCTCTTTTTTTTTTTCTTTTTTTTTTCTTTTTTTTTTCTTTTTTTTTTCTTTTTTTTTTCTTTTTTTTTCTCTCTTCTTTTTTCTTTCTTTTTTCGTCTCCTCGCAAGGCGCCAATGGTGATCTTACGGTTCCTCTCGGCGGCTAACTTTATAAGGTAAATTCATGCAGAACGAAACTGTAATCTTTGAAAATGGCGTTAAATCCTTTACGATCGACGATATACTCAAAATTTTGCACGAATCAGAATAACAGCGAAATTTGATGATGCCCGATCGTATCGATTTCGTGACTCGCGAGACGTCCGAATACAAAGTAGCGTCGAATGATCGTGGCCAACAAAGGCTCGAAAGAACCGCGCGAAGGTGGATTATCCGTCCTCTCCTGCAGGGATAATGATCTGTAGCGGCGTGGTAGGATCTGCTGAATATATATTAATGCTCGTCCTTTTTTCGCTCGTGTAGATAATGGTGGGTTTCGCCGGCTCGTGTTGGGAGGGCGAGAAACACAAGGGAGAAAAGGATCGTGGTGGAAAAAGATGGGAAGGAAAAACAAAAGTTGCATCGGTCGGAACACGGGAGCTGTGTCGGCCTAAACGCTGGCCTCGGCGATGGCCGTGGAAAAAATTTTTAATTGCTTTGTGGCGAGAGAAATTACAGGCGGTAAGCCGACGGGTGCAACAACGATCCCCTTTCGGCTGTTATCTGGAATACCGACGACGTCTAGCAGGACCACCTTTATCGTCTCGTATGTTTACCAGGCCACGGAATATCCACCTGTTAGACAAACGACCAGATAACCTGCTTCCATGAAGCTCCTCGTGCATTCTTCTCGTCTGGTTTACATTGGCGCGTAGATCCGTGACGATACCGAGATACCAGGTACAGTAGAGGCGCATTAAAATCTCTTTTCGTAATTTCAGTTGGTACCAAGGATGAATCTTCTCGAGCTTCTAAACGATCTTCGCTAACGTGTTCTTCTGTGTTCATTCTTCCAACGATGAGAAATTGAGAAGTTATGAAACGCTGAAAGAACGATCGGATAATTAATCGTTGCGTAATCATTTCGTCCGCGCGTAACCGTAATGGTGGAGCTGCATACTTTGTATTCGCATTATCATAGACGTATCGAGCACGACAGACTGAGGATGAGAAATCTCGTTCCCGTTATCGGGAACCAGTAATCAATAAACACGTACTAATGTTAAATGATCAACGCCAAGTTGTAGTTTCAATAGCTTTTTTCCATGGTTAAATGGTCGTCATAAACAGACCGCGCTTCCGTTCCACGACGACAAATAAGAGACGCTGCATCTCTTAATAGGGTAATAACGCGACTCGACAAAGATGTAGAGACGTTGCCGCGTTGAATACGATACGTCGCGATGAGTTTTTCAGGAGCCGTTTAATCGCGGCGAACGTCATAATGGACTAATAGAACGTCAAAGAGATTCCTGACCGGCGAAGACTGTCTTTGAAGCATCTGTTACCGGTTCTTGCGTGTAACACGCTTTAAGAGATACTAGTTAATTATACGACGACGCACGGTGGTTATCGACCATTTCGTTTGCATACTCCGAGTGCCCTTTGGTATTGCGATAAATTTTCAGTAGCCGCGCAAGGGATCGCGGCTAAACGACTGGAACCCCAAGAACGTTATTGGCCGGGATACCGCGTTCGATGCGAATTTGCCTTTATTGAAATCAGATTTTAATAAAACAGTACCGAGGCCGATGCGTGTTTGGCTCGTATTATGGTTAATTAATTCTTGGTATCTACAGCTTATGGAAGAGCATTTGTTTTTGCAAAATTACCCTTGTCGAATCATAGTTTAAAATACGATTAACAGAGCGAAAAGAAGACATTAATGAAATTGGAATCGCTGTGAATTATAGCTTCTGTCGCAGATAATTTGCGACGAATTTTTGTTGCTACGGTTGCTAGC
Organism: Ctenoplectra terminalis; assembly: GCA_019453375.1. Classification (NCBI taxonomy): domain Eukaryota; kingdom Metazoa; phylum Arthropoda; class Insecta; order Hymenoptera; family Apidae; genus Ctenoplectra; species Ctenoplectra terminalis. The sequence continues at coordinate 3,360 of SMSQ01021058.1, forward strand.
ATAACACAAGTAATTTTCAATTAATTTACGGTACGAAGAAATGAAAAGGTATAACTAACGAAAAGACGTGATAATGATGTACCAAGGGAGTTCATAAAAAGTTATTATTAACTCTGGTGGTTTGGCAGATGCTGGTTTACGTTTTCTTGTCTAAATGTGGCACCGACCAAACGCGTAGTCATTAAAGACAACGGTGATACAAGACAGCCCGTGTTTCATGCCAGTAAAAATATTTAGGTTTTGTTTCGTTCATGTCCTTTTCAAGGTATCTTCTTTTTACTCCGTAGAATTATATTTCACAATCTTTGCTCGACATGCTTCAATAATTTACACCACGTGTTAATTATAGTGCAATCAAAGTGCATACGATATTGTTAAAAAATTATATCTTCGTTACTAATTTGAAGTAATCGAACAATTTGTACAGAAAATACTATCGAAGTGCAAACGATATTGTTAAAAAATTATGTCTTCGTTACTAATTTGAAGTAATTGAACAATTTGTACAGAAAATACTATCGAAGTGCAAACGATATTGTTAAAAAATTGTCTTTGTTACTAATTTGAAGTAATTGAACAATTTGTACAGAAAATACTATCGAAGTGCAAACGATATTGTTAAAAAATTGTCTTCGTTACTAATTTGAAGTAATTGAACAATTTGTACAGAAAATACTATCGAAGTGCAAACGATATTGTTAAAAAATTATCTTTGTTACTAATTTGAAGTAATTGAACAATTTGTACAGAAAATACTATCGAAGTGCAAACGATATTGTTAAAAAATTATACCTTCGTTACTAATTTGAAGTAATTGAACAATTTGTATAGAAAATACTATCGTATAATTAACTCGCAATTAACTGTAGCTATAAGCAAAGGCTGGTTAAATGTTGCAACTGGATGAATCAAGATAACAGAGAACTTCGTAACATTGGCATTAAAATGAAAAAATTCATCGATCAAATTCCATTCTGTGCCGGTCGTACACGCAACTTGAACATTTTTGCCGGGACCTTTGTGCTTCATGACTCGAATGCACGTGCGATGCCTCGTGTCTTCGCAGTCAACATTTCACCGACAAACCTGGAGGACAACGATGGCATTACGTACTTTCTATTTCCCATCGACTTTCGATGGGCAAGCTGTCTACCGGCACGAACATCTATAGCATGCCAGGATGTTTCTCGGTTGTGCTCGTTCCTCATTTCCCTTTCCCGTACAAGGAACGCCCTAAATCGGTGCGCGGAATTGGTAATAAATCCAGCGTTGATCGTTCAATCTCGGGAACGTCTTGACCTTGGCTATTTCTCAGGTCCTAGACGGCATTTAATCTGGAAGCAACGCGCCGCTCGTCTACTCTATTATTAGAGAAACGGAGAAGTATCGCTTTATTTTGCTACCGGTTTCTTCCGACGTAATTTCACAGCCTCCGAACCATCGCACGTTCGTGAGTCGAACACGAACGAGGTGCCTTCAACAGGATTTACATTGTTTCCGGACCATATTTTATGGCAAGGGTAATCTGAAAATAATTCTATTTCAATCACGGTACACTGGAATAAACGAGATGAGAATTAAACTCTAATCTTAAGTTGTCTATAAACATTTTGTATCACATTCAATATTTTCAGTTCATTAAAATTATTTTTCCTTTAAATATAACAATAGGTATTACAATTGCAAAAAAGTTACAAACCTTAGTCTCATCTGTCCCGAAAATGAATAATAAATCTTTCCTCAACCTTGAATCGTTAAAAATGTCCAAAATAACCTACAAAACAATAGACACAAATTTATCCTCATTTCTGGTATATAAGTTTCAACGCGTAATAAACATTATATATAAAATACGCATCACATCTACCCAAGAAAACGATTCAAAAAATGGCCGCCAAAAAATCAGCAACAAACATCGTATCCGCCAATCACACCGAAGCGATTCAAAGATCAAAGTTCAAGACCAATGATCTTTAGCGTTATCGTTCACGTGACAAATTATTTCCCATCCGACCGATCAACGATTCCTCGCATTACCAGTATCGATATTAAATTCCACTCGAGTATAGAATACATAAAAATATTTACACCAGTTCGAATAGGAGAACGATCTCGGCAACTCTTCGAGGCCGAGCGATTGTAGAAGTCGATCGCTTGCGTAACACGAAGGACGGGATGATGCATTCTGCGTTATCATCGGACCGATCCCGAGGGAGGGCTCTTTAATTCCAGCACGAAAACAGAAATGCTCGTACGGCCTCGACCCGAGCAAAAGTTCGNATATTATAAAATACGCATCACATCTACCCAAGAAAACGATTCAAAAAATGGCCGCCAAAAAATCAGCAACAAACATCGTATCCGCCAATCACACCGAAGCGATTCAAAGATCAAAGTTCAAGACCAATGATCTTTAGCGTTATCGTTCACGTGACAAATTATTTCCCATCCGACCGATCAACGATTCCTCGCATTACCAGTATCGATATTAAATTCCAATCGAGTATAGAATACATAAAAATATTTACACCAGTTCGAATAGGAGAACGATCTCGGCAACTCTTCGAGGCCGAGCGATTGTAGAAGTCGATCGCTTGCGTAACACGAAGGACGGGATGATGCATTCTGCGTTATCATCGGACCGATCCCGAGGGAGGGCTCTTTAATTCCAGCACGAAAACAGAAATGCTCGTACGGCCTCGACCCGAGCAAAAGTTCGTCGAGGTTGCCAAGCCTGAGGACAGCCTTCCATGCGTCTGTTTCTTTTTCTCTCGTCCCCTTCCTATTCTCTCTCTGTTTCCATCGAAGTTCGACTCAGGACTCGAGAAAGGTCGAACCGAGCCGAACGTAGTCGAGCGGCGTCGAACGCTCGCGTCGAGAGCCGAGCGCAGAAGCTGCGAAACGAGCGGCTCGCAATCGAAGAGCATCGTCAGTCCTTCACGGTGAGCCGGTTCAATCGGTTTTCGTCGCTCGCCTCTGTTGTTTCCAACACTCGCCCCCGTACGTGGCCGCTTATCGAAACTCCTCTTTCTCTCTTTCTTTTTTTTTTTTTTTCTATCAAAGTCGTGTCGAACGGGAAGTCACACGGCAGTGTCGTACGATAATTAAAACGAGGTACGGTCGTGCACATCGGCGCGTATTTACCGACGAACAATCAGTGCGTACGATTTTGTTGGTGGACAAGCATCTCCTCGAGAGCACGGGGCTGTTTCTGTTTGTGGATTTCCACCCTCTGCCTCCCTGTGGATTACTCGACGCCCCGCAACGGGAACTTCTCTCAAGGGTAAGCGAGATTTTTGGACAGTCGATTTATAATCTGTAGGCTGTATCGAACGTTGCTCCGATTGTACGAGTCGATTCGTTGGAAGAATCGTTGAGATGTTTTCTTCGAGGCGGTTTTAAAATTGCGCAAGTGTCGCGAGTAATAACGGTGACGAGAGGATTGGTCAATGGTGTTGATGAAACGTCGCGTCCGAGATTGAAAGACAGCGGGCTGCGTCGTAGACCTTGAATTAAACGTGTTTCGAGCGCTTCTCACCTGGCCGTCGGTTGGAAACGTGTGCACGTAATCGAGGTTACTAAGATCGTTTCTAAAACGGCGTAATTACCACGCGAGAACGATCATCGGAGCGGCCGACCGAATCGGGCCTTGAAGAATCGTAGAAACTGAGCCATTCGATGCAACCTTCTCTAATTGATCTTTGATTGCGACTAGATTGAGATAGAATTCGTGTCGGTTAACCTGGTGTACCAGGTAATTCGACTGTAACTCGAATTCTCGAGTCTCGAAACTCGAATTCTCGATTTCTCGAGTTCTCGCATTTCGAATCCTCGAAACTCGAATCCTGGAATTCTCGAATTCTCTAAACTCGAAGTTTTGAAACTTTAATTTTTTAAACTCCAAGTCTTGAAACTTTAATTTTTTAAACTCCAAGTCTTGAAACTCGAATTCTCTAAACACGAAGTCTTGAAACTCGAATTCTCCAAACACGAAGTCTTGAAACTCGAATTCCTCAAACTCGAAGCCTTGAAACTCGAATTCTCTAAACTCGAAGTCTTGAAACTTTAATTTTTTAAACTCGAAGTCTTGAAACTTTAATTTTTTAAACTCCAAGTCTTGAAACTCGAATTCTCTAAACACGAAGTCTTGAAACTCGAACCCTCGAATCTCGAATATTCGCGACTTGCGCTTAATTAAAAATTCAATCAATCATTTCCTATATCTTTCATCGAAGTCATTCTGGAGCGTTTATACGAAAGCGAGTAAAATTTTTGAAACATAAAACAGAACGATTGGCGGCGTTCGAAACGGATCGGTGATTTAAAGAGGCATAGGTAAAGTTAACGCTTTGATACCGTGCAGGAAATAGAAGGTGTATTTATCGATCAGCCGTGTTCAGAGGATTCGGACGAAGTGGCTACGCACTGATGGTCGATTACAGCCTGTGATCTATAATTGATGATCGTTTAAATCGCGCCACGAGTCGTCCCCCCGTCCGTGTAAACCGCGTAAATAGTCGCTCCTCTAAGCCTTACCGGCCTTTGTGAGGCCGACCGAGATCGTGCGAAATTTTCTGTTAAAGTACGTGTTGACACTTAAACGACGACTTCCTTCAGATTCGAAATTACGCNAGATAGAATTCGTGTCGGTTAACCTGGTGTACCAGGTAATTCGACTGTAACTCGAATTCTCGAGTCTCGAAACTCGAATTCTCGATTTCTCGAGTTCTCGCATTTCGAATCCTCGAAACTCGAATCCTGGAATTCTCGAATTCTCTAAACTCGAAGTTTTGAAACTTTAATTTTTTAAACTCCAAGTCTTGAAACTTTAATTTTTTAAACTCCAAGTCTTGAAACTCGAATTCTCTAAACACGAAGTCTTGAAACTCGAATTCTCCAAACACGAAGTCTTGAAACTCGAATTCTCCAAACACGAAGTCTTGAAACTCGAATTCTCTAAACACGAAGTCTTGAAACTCGAATTCTCCAAACACGAAGTCTTGAAACTCGAATTCCTCAAACTCGAAGCCTTGAAACTCGAATTCTCTAAACTCGAAGTCTTGAAACTTTAATTTTTTAAACTCGAAGTCTTGAAACTTTAATTTTTTAAACTCCAAGTCTTGAAACTCGAATTCTCTAAACACGAAGTCTTGAAACTTGAATTCTCTAAACACGAAATCTTGAAACTCGAATTCTTTAAACTCAAAGCCTTGAAACTCAAATCCTCTAAACTCGAATTCTCTAAACACGAAGTCTTGAAACTCGAACCCTCGAATCTCGAATATTCGCGACTTGCGCTTAATTAAAAATTCAATCAATCATTTCCTATATCTTTCATCGAAGTCATTCTGGAGCGTTTATACGAAAGCGAGTAAAATTTTTGAAACATAAAACAGAACGATTGGCGGCGTTCGAAACGGATCGGTGATTTAAAGAGGCATAGGTAAAGTTAACGCTTTGATACCGTGCAGGAAATAGAAGGTGTATTTATCGATCAGCCGTGTTCAGAGGATTCGGACGAAGTGGCTACGCACTGATGGTCGATTACAGCCTGTGATCTATAATTGATGATCGTTTAAATCGCGCCACGAGTCGTCCCCCCGTCCGTGTAAACCGCGTAAATAGTCGCTCCTCTAAGCCTTACCGGCCTTTGTGAGGCCGACCGAGATCGTGCGAAATTTTCTGTTAAAGTACGTGTTGACACTTAAACGACGACTTCCTTCAGATTCGAAATTACGCGAAACGTTAGAACCAGCAGAGTCGAGACTAAATCGCGTCTCCCGTCTGCGTTACATTTAGTTCTTGGACACTTTTCAACCGGGTATTGTTTATATTTTCCTACGGTTACCGGCGTAATTTAGGCGGACAGATATTCATTCTGTTTCCTCTTCGGCGGCTTCTAGAATTTATTCCGTTATTTCGAGGAGGAAAATGAGGAAGATGTTTTCGGTAGACGGACAGTAGTTTATTGGCGTCGGTTGGATCCATTTTCACTCGCGTCACCTTGTATTTCGTGTCACCCTTCGCTGTACGCGATAAATTGTCTCACTTATTATTTTCCACGTAACCTCCGGCAGCTGTTTGGCTTGGCATACGAAAGGGGATTATAACATTGTCCCAATGTTTACTTCGATCGTTTACCTCTGTTGCCGTCTGGGCGAGTTCACGTTTCGTGATCTTTGTTTATCGTCGATAGTGGCTGGCCCGCTCTTGTCCAGTGGCGACGAGAAGAAAAAAGAAAAAAAGTTTCGAGGAATAAGCTTGTTCGAAATAGCTCGCGTGACTTCTCTATGTGAGTCATTTGTAAACAGCTACGCGATTTCGTGTTTACGCAGATAGCTCCATTCTAATTTTGCGCACAGCTGGTACTATTATTTCCTGTAATATGATAAAAATGTGGGAGAACCTACATATATATATATATATATATATCCAAGTATCTGGGATAAAGAAATACAATTGTTTAGATATCTGGGAACACACCGATTAAATTCTTTAACCCTGTTGCGGTCCTGGAAATTTATTCGCTCCAATTATGTTACAATTCTTGTTCTTATTTTATTTGTATTTTTATTATATTCCTTTCAAAGCTAGAAAATTGTTTAAAAAAATTGAAAAAGACCAAAGAATCGCAGCAGGGTTAACGATAAATAGACTTATTTTTTATGCATTTATAAAAAATTTGAATACACACAAACTAAAAGTATAGTACTCGTTCCTATCTAGCTCACATCTAAATTGCATTCATAAAAATATGAATTTGCAAGAGAATCCACAGTCTATTAATAAATCAGAAACGTTGGAAACAAAACAGTGTTTAAATACGATTTAATCCCTGTTACGTGTACCAGCATAAATTCCTCACGATACTTTTATCGCGTTCATATTGATACAACTGCGAACACACGTTGATAAGTTATCGAAGCGCATTCTCGAATCGTGGCGCAATGCCCTCTCCGGTATTTAAATTCATCTGTTTGTCGGCCAGGGTAAACCAATGCGGACAACAGTTACTTGTTTGACCGACTCTTGCGTATTCATTTGTTAAGCACGAGCGTCGCGTGGTAAACACTATTTAAATTATCGCGCAAATGTGAACGTCCTGGTGGTGACGGTCGTCTAAAACTAAATAGTAAACCACTGTAACTTTCCGACTCTCCGCGAATGATTCAGAAGATGTTTCGTAGGGCACCCCACGTAGTCACCCTCTGACTAATGCGCAAACAAAACGCGAGAAACATCCCTGCAGCTACTTCCAATTAAAGTTTCCAGTTTGTCGGATCATTCGTAAATCATCCGTAAATCATCGATTCGACGATCTTTCCGAACTATAAATTTTCCTCGGTCAGATGCATCTTTTTTTTTTTTTTTTCTTTTTTATATGTATCTTTCGAGAATAGTACGATCGTTGGAGTGCAGAAAGATTTACGACGAGATCTGTTGGTGTGTTAGAGCGTCGATCGGATGGAATAATGTTTTAGCGAAATATTTTCAACGGATGTTGCGACCGGTTTGAAATTTTCTAGTTTAAAAATGGATCGCGACTAGCCTGTGGAAACAATTATTTAAACCGACCGACTCGGTCGAGGTACCGTTCGGAGCGACTAATTTTAAACGGAGTGCCGGTATTTTTTTTTTAATCGTCATTCCGTACAATTCATTGACAGTCTTGCAACCAGATTGCGGTTTCCAGGGGAAACGTTGTCTCTCATTAAACTTTAATTCAACGAAACGCTTTTGTAATCTGCTGGCTTGCGCCGAAGTCGTGAATATTCCTCGGTCAGATATACCGTTCGCCGGTTGAGGGCAATGGATTCGAACAAATGTTATGGTAAAACCTTGCAAATGCGTGTTTGAATATTTGTTTATTGGCCGAGCGTATGAAATAAAATAATTTTCTCCTGGAAAACCAATTAATGGTAACAAGTTCTTGCATACCTTGGTGTATACAGAATATGCAGATGCTTCGTTGATTCGAGTCGTATAATTAAATGTTCCGTTCTCTTATCGTTAATTTATACCAGAGTAATTATTATTTCTTTTGTTTCTCGTTTCAAACGTGTTCCTCTTCGTATATTAAACGAATACGTAAAAACAGCCCTACTTAACAGCGATAACTTAGCGAGAAACCTAATCAAAGATCTATAGTTATCAATAATTATCTGTCCGTTGGCGAAACAGGAACACGCGCAAGAATGTTACGGAGCATCCTTATCAATTAACCACTCTAACAGCGTTTAAATATCCATAACAACATCTTCGATCTACTTCGGAGTAATTTTCAAAATAAACCAACTGGAACTCCTGATACGGATCAACGATAGTATAATTTTGATACATTTCCTTTTTATCACACTCGCTCGAGATAGAGAGATAAACTTTGCAAACACTGCTTCTAACTGTAATTAAACGCGTGTAATTACACGGTATCGTTACATTGCGCGTTTCAATGACGAATAAAAGCAATAAATAAAAACCCAACGTATCGCGACTCTGAAACACAACCACCGACATTTTTCTCATTCCCAAAAAGAGAACCGCCAACATTGTTCCAACGAAAGCCACCACGGACCATCGAACGCTCGGTGCACCCTGCGCAGGATAATAAAGAACCCTCCCGATGCACCAACTTACCGAACAAACGCCGGCTTCCCCCGAATTTCACCGACTTCCGAATAATTTAAAAACTCGCCACGGTTCGCCTCGTAAATTCACCGATCCCCGTGCCCTCGAAGACTCCACCTTTCGGTGAGCACCGAGGCGGAACCGAGGGGGCGAGCTGGAAAAAACACGGACGCGGGGGTTCACGAGACGCGACGAAGATCGGTGTACCGTTGTCGTCGGTTGACGCGTGTTTGTTTGGAGCCTGGTGGAAACCGGTCGCCCCGGCGTGGCGCGTTCACCGGCCTGTTGGCGAGTCGTGCGTGTGCGTGCGTACGAGCGTGGCAGAGAAGTCGAAGAGCCTTGCCGGAGGAGATGAAACGAGGGAGACGCGTAAGCAGCGACGTTTCGAGTGCCGTTACAACGTCCGAGAGAACTCTCGATAAACCTAAACCGCCACGCTGCGTCTCCATCGCGCACGGCATTAGGGTGAACCCCGTGGATCGATGGGAAACAGGATTCTCCGGGACGCAGGAGAGTATCCATTGGGAGTCGCTGCGAGAGCACCGGTCTCTTGGTCTCTATTCTTTCGGATAGAATGGTTAGAATTCGATAGAAGCGTTACAACGTTAACCATTTGAGTGCCACGGGTCTTTGTTGTTTCCCAATCGAAAATTGCCAAGCAATAGCGCTTATCCGATTCCGTATCCAAAAGTGCCAAGCGGCGCGATAGCGCTTGTCTCATTCCGCGTCCAAAAATGCCAAGGAGCACGATTGCATATATTTAATTATTGTTCTTTTATAGTCTATTCTACATTATTTAGTTCATTATATTATTATAGTAATGGGTGTTTATAAGGATAAAAACGTGTACACCTACAGAGTGTATTACTACAATTTTATCTTAATTTACCTAGGATTCAACGGTCACCGTAAAATCATGCATCGACAGAAACCGAGCGTGCTGCGATTGTCAGTTTAGCAGTCTAGACAGGTAACAAAAGAAGCGCAATATCGCCGCTTGGCACTCAAACGGTTAAACGCCACGCCGATTTTGGTCGACTCTCCGTTAGGCTGTGTGGTACGATATTAATTGAAAAACGTTTGGTCGCAAAATACTTAAGAATTTAACCAGTCAGCTGTGGCGAACTCTTTTCAGAGCGTGCACCTACGTGTGTCGCGAGAATCCAGCTCCATACGGGGATGCAAGAATCCATCTCGAATTATTTACACTTTTATTATTTGTTTGTTTTATTTCGTTTTTACCTCCAAAGATTCTAAACATATTGAAATATACGAATATATTTTAGTTCTCGTTAAAATTACAATTTAACCCTTTCGCTACGGACGTATTCTAAGGTGCGCTACTCCCGCTGAATGAGTCGCTGCGTCAAAAGTGCGAGGAACAACTGTAATCGGCCGTCGTACGCAGAGCGAGTGTAGTCACCCGTAGAAAGGAAAGGGTTAAAAAATGATCGCACAATGCAATTAGAAAGTGTCAATCATCATCGATCAATCAATATATATAAAAAGTTAAGGAATTATTTTTTACCCCTCAAAAAATGGATAAAAAGGTGAAAAATAGGGAAGCGAAGATATAGATATTAAAAGTGGAAATGAATGTCTTAATGATGTTCAATGGAAGGTTTTGAGTGTCTTTCAGTAGTCTGCTTAACTCTTTGGGGCACGCTGGGATTAAAAGTGTCCCACCTTTTTAATGCACCGTATTATTTGAGTCCAATCCTATAACAACAAATTCAATCGAATTACTATTATTTTTTTATGTTTTTACATTACGCGATTCCTTTATTAGTAAAGATATACCAATTTTATTTCATTTAAAACGCATTAAAATTTCTATGCAACACGGGTCTATTTTATTATCCGAAGTCCTGCGCCGCAAAGAGTTAAGCAGCTCGAGATCGTTCTTTAAACCTCGTGCTTTCCGTGATTAATTGCCTTTGTCGAGGTTTCCACGCTTTCCGGCTGGAAGCGTATTCGAAGGGGTTTGAGGACGTTTGGGGTGGTTGGAATGCCCGGTGCAAGACGCACTCGAGATAGACTCGTGAGAGGACTAACGTGGCTTGATTAGCGAGCGTGCGTGGTATTGTATAAGCTGCAGGATAAACACAGATACGTTTCCCGGTAGTGTCGAGTGGAATTTTTGTTTGACGATGGGGTTTTTAAAGTCTTCCGAGAGGTCTTGAGAGCTGCGTCGTGCGCGACTATTCGTTCGATTTTGGAGAACTGTTTTTTATTCGAGGAACTTAATTGGATGCGTGTTTCATGGTAGCAAGCGTGGTATCGTGATACGAGAAATGTTTATTCGTGAGGTCACGCGCGATTAAATATTGTTAGTTTAAGGGACGTGACTCGGTATGGTAAACATGATTGTAGTTTTTTACTGAGAATGTTTAGAGTCGCGCGTGGAAATATGGAAAACAACAATAAATTGAGGAATGCATTGAGATTTTAAAAAAAAAAAAAAAAAAACTAAGGGTGTTTGCATTGGGTTTTAAGTTTTGAAAAATTCGAAAGAGAGAAAATAAAAAATGCAACGGATATTCTTCGATAATTGCGCGCCAATAGGATCAACCGGGATAATCAGTTTCATCGATATATTGTTTAATTGGTTGAGAAGATGAACAAACATTTGCCACAGTTATCAAGAGTTTTTTTCCGCTGTTTCATCTAGCACGATGGACAGAAAGGATAAGGATTGAAAGCGTGAATCCGTTCAGTTGCATAAAGAAATTATACAATTGTGGAACTCCGTCGAATAGGTTTTAAATCAGGAAGGTGTTTACAAATGGACGGTCTTTAAATTCAACTTCTCTCTTGTGAAGCAAATTTCTCCGAGAAAATTAATTATATTTCTTGAACAATAAATGTTTACAATAAGCATACATACAATACTCATCGCACAATATTATCTGATGCAAGGTTTATACAGTTACAAAACGCTTCGATGCAGAGATTAGTCATTTTTCTCGGAAGTCAATGTTTCGAAACTCGAAGTTAACAATCTTAAAGAAAATATGCGATATAGCGTAACAAAATTTTTATTTCGCGTAGCTAGAAATAAATGCTCCCAGAAACACTCGTTTGTAAATGAAAAATTATAATTCTCACGAGTAGACTTAAAATTCTTTTTTTTTTCTTATTAAC
>SMSQ01021058.1:20560-51830 GCA_019453375.1 Ctenoplectra terminalis
ATTTAGTGTAATAAAAGTTTACCAAACAAGCAAATTTGGCTCCCAATTTCTTTTTTAAATTGTTGTAATGTTCATATTTGGCTCTTTGGCTAATAAGTTTGCCGACCACTGTTCTAGAGAAAACTTCCGAATCGTGTGTATCCGTTTGAGAGCAGCTTGAAGAATTTTTATCCTCGGAGAGGTAAAGAGAAACCAGAGAACAACAGTTGAACAACGCTCTTGGACAGTTACTCGTAAACGCAGTCTCCATTCGCGAGGAATACTCTCGGGAGGAACTCGCGATAGTTCTGTTCTCAAGTGGACGCGCATCTTTAGAGATTTTTCTTTTTATTTCGAATAGGAAGCTTGGTTAAAGGTCTGAAGAATTTTCTTGCGAGGCGGGGCACGTGTTTCGAGGAATTTAAATAAGCTCTCGAATTTAAATAAACTCTTCTCTGTGAAAGGAGAGCTATTGTAAGCAGCTGACAAGAAATATCTGGCTTTTATGTAACTGTTTCTTCGACAGAATACCGATCGATTAGGAGAGGCCTTGAAGATACACATTTTTGTGCGAACAAAAAAAAACAGTTGACTTTACGTGAGACACGATCATAAATTGTAATCCTCGAATTACTTGCGAAATACTTAATCTATCGTTCCTTTCGCTTCAGTTCTTCGTTAAAATCTATCTTTAAAAAAATTCTTTTCGTTAAAAAAATCTTCTATATAAATCAGCTATTCCGTTAAAATCTATTTCCAGAGACTCGTGTTGCTCGATTAAAAATGTTCACGGCCAGTTTGGAGACCCGTAACCTCTCAGAATCGACCATGAATCGTCGGTAACAATAAGATAACGGTATCGCGTGGCTTTAACATATAATCGGGAACGTGCACGACGAATCGTAACAATTTCTATACCGTATGCGTGGTTTACAGAACACGCCTAACGTTGCAACATTCTAAGTACTGGTAGGCTCGAGCGTGTAAAATAAACCTTACGGTTTCCACTTGTACGTGACTAGTTACGATGACAGATCGTGTCCGATTTCCTCGTTTTAGGTGTCCATTCAGGTAGGACGTGGATTAGAGCGTTTACTATTACTTTTGAAGGATAGTTAAGTCATTACATGCCGGATGGGTAGCTCTTCTCGCCGATGATTATGCAACTTCGCGCCTTTCTGCTTGTGCAAAACGACCGCGAACCAAGCAGCTTTCCTAGTCGATCTTAGAAGCCTCGCTTTAAATAAACGAAACGATGCTTCTTAGATAAACCGACTCTGACGGATTTCAGCCTCTGTCATCGGCTTGTATTTTAATTAAGTATCGCGTTGAAATTGGGTTTGCGAAAATTTACGAGATCCTGGTTTTTTCTTCCGAACGAGGATATTACGGTGTTGCGATTATGCAAGGAAAGAAACGTATGAAAGCGAAATGAAGGAACGATGAACTTTTTTGCGACTAAATTCNTAGGAAACTGAAGTTGATAGGATACTTTATAGGATACCGATAAAATGAAATTTACGTCAGGTTAGTTCCCGGAATATTATATCGGTCTAAATTAATTTTTTCTACAGCTTCGGTGTATCGACTATTTCAATATCGGGTATCCTATAATTTTAATTAACCTACTTCACGGTAGAATTACATAGTAGCACAGAATTTAAACGTGATCTCGTATTGGAAATTTAATTTTCTCATCTTTTTTTCTTTTTTTTTTTTTATCGTTCAAAGTAAATCTACCTTCGGATATGTTGAAATTTATACGTTTCGAATGAGTCTCAAACGAGTCTCAAACGAGATTCAGATGTTTGATTTTGTGTAGAAAATTATTACGACACCTGAAGGAGTTGTTAGCAGAAAAGGTGTGGCATGTCTCGTCCCCCTTTGCAACGTTATCGCACCTAAGTCTTTTTTCTCGTTTCGTGCAAACAGTCTTCTCGTCTTGTTTCACACCCACAAGTCGCAGCAGCCACTTTTCCTCAACATTTCCTTTCATTCATCCTGCTTTCAAAGACCGTATTCAGCGGCCACTTCGTTTATAAGTCACTTCGAGGCGACGAGTTAATCGTTTTAAAGTCTTGAAAATCTTATCGAGCACCTATGAATCCTAAAAAATTGTTAGACGCCACAATTTTTGAATTCTTGAAAGGCTCGTTAAATGTTGATACTGAAAAATTTTCTTTTAATATAATTACAAAATTTTTAAAACGTGTACTTAGTATAATTACCGACGATTAAAGCGGACCTTTTTGTACCGAAGAAGTCAAGATAACAGAATGTTTTATAATAAAATAATAGATGTTTGGAAAAAATATAGAATGCAATAGAAATAAATCTTTCTTCGCGTTCTTTACAGAAAGTTACAAAAAAATTTCAAAAAAATGCACCGTCGCGAATTAATAAAATTTCTACAAAAATTTACGAACTAGCCATTCTGACCACTTCGGCAGTTCTAGTGTTAAATACCTGTGGTATCATGAAATTTTTCTCCTCTTCCTGTTCGAGTGCTTACCTTCGCACATACCAAAGAAATAATTTGAATGCCATCGAACATTCTTGGCAAAACACCTTGCTCAACACATGATTTTTTTAAATTCTCCCCAGAGGTAACAATTTTTCGCGTTTCGCGGGGACTCGTTTCACATCGACAACCATTCACCTTATTTTTTATGCCGTGGAAACTCGGTGTGACGTAAAAAAACAAAGAAACCTCTCACGCCTCGCGTGTACCATTCTCGAAGAATTTCCTTTTCGTAAGTGCTCGAGCGTGCAGCGTGAGAATTAAGGCTGGAATATAATAAAGCGCTGACAAAATCTTAGATCTCTACGCGTCGTGGAAAAATGCTAATGAGAGAAATTATATGATCGTCGGAACCTTTAGGAAACTCTGCAACGGTTTTTCGCAGGCACAGTCTTGGCGATGCTGGTGGCAATTTATGTTAAATGGAAAAAAAAACGGAGAAAAAAGGACGTTGGTACGGTTAATTTAATGAAAGCTGAGAGATGTTTGCATCGGATAATGTAATGTGGGGCATAAAAAATAGGAAAGTTGTGGTTGTAACGTGATTCTCGCGTTTTGTAATATTTTGTAAAATTCTGATGCATCTTAGCGATTAAAGGTATTATACTTGAGGGGGAAAAAATAGTTTGTGTTTGTAAACAGTGTGAGATATTGCTCTCTCGATATGCATGACGTTTGCACCCTTCGTGACTTTGTATACCACTTGAGGTTCCAAGAGTGAAGGGTGAATTCCCCTGACGGGTGTCACATGTGAAGCATCATTGCGATCAATACGAGGGCTATTGAATATATTAGAGTAACAGCATACTTTTCTGATAAGATTAATAAATAAATTGTTTATTGTATTTTATTTTACCATTCTTTATATAGCACTTATGTATATAGATATTAATAATTTTAATATCTTGTGTTTCTTCTGTATCATAAAACGAGTATGTTTTTAAATTGGTAAAATTATTTTTAAATTAAGTATGCAATAGATACACAGAGTATTATATAAAGTATTATATTGATACACAAAGTATTTATTTCTATTTCAAAATAGTTTAATGCTTTATACTTGTTAAAAGTCTTACAAGGAATGTTGCAGAGTTAACAAACGCCATTTTGATGAAATTTTTATATGCTATAGATCTCGAAAAAATATTGAACGCGAATTTTTTTTTATATCAGCCTTCGTTCACTTTGAAATGATATCAGCTTTCAAAGTAGGGGATGAAAAACCTATTTGACAACTCGAAAATTATTAAAGATAGGAAGAAAATTTAAAGTACAGTTCGTCTATTTTTCAATGTCGAATCCATCCATCCAAAAAATTAAAAAAAAAATTAATTCGTTCAAAAACTTTTCACCCTACTTAAAGAACTTATATCACCCCTTCAAAGCGAACGATTCAAAGTGAAAAAAATTTCACCAAAATCTGTGTCTCAAATGCTAACATTCCTAACAATTCCCTTTTAGTCATCCATAAAAGAAAAATAGTAAAGTTGATGAAAACAAAAAAATGCGAAGAACATTTATCAGAAATATTAGTTTAGAATTCTACAAATATAATTCCCATGGTTCCGTGCGGAACTCGGGTTGACAGTCTCATGGGGTGAATCCCCTGTACGAGCGTTGAACCAGTGGGGGGTAGCATTTCAATCAATAGCAGAGAGACGGTCGTTGGGGTGTTTCTCGACGCATTCCTCGAGTCTGAAAATTCCATCGCGCATAATCCTCGCGGACGTTCGAACCGATAGAATAATTTATCAAAGTAACAGGTGCTTGCCTCGCCTTTATCACGATACGTGACACGATTGCGAATATGACGTGAGCGGCGCTAAATTGGTTCAACCGTGTGCTCCGTGTGCGCTTGTTGGTGTAAATTGAGTTTAACAGGAATACGTAAGCAACTGTCGCATTTATCTAAAATTCACGTTAGTATTAATATATTCAACGACGCAATGGACGTGAACGAGGTCCGGGTTTAATCAAGGAAATCGTGATATTAAAAGAAAATGTCACCCGAGTTTCTGTGAACTGGTCGAGCTGTGTAGAAATACAAAAATACTGCGTGTCTATTAATACGTTGCGTTATGCAACCGATCGAAATTATGTTGGTGGACGTTATCCGGATTAAATGTAAAAAGAAATTAAGAATTTTCTTTTGCTATCGAATTTGTACCGTTTCACGCGTGCATAAGGCTTTTCAACCTTTATCGAATAATAGGACAATGAATTGTATGGGATTCTGCAGGAAACGTCGGATATCCGGCGACAATAGATCACAATAGGCCGCCCTGTCACGTAACGGAGCTAGAGTGAATTGGATTTCAACGAGTCAGTTGCTACTAATTTCTCATTTGCATTTCGAAACGCTTTTAACTCGAATGTTTAACCCTTTGACTACGGCAGATTTTGAGACGCGCCGGTCGTACCATACAGGTAAGAATTCATTTACAATGTCTATAAGAATTCATTTACAATGTCTACAAGAATTCATTTACAATGTCTACAAGAATTCATTTACAATGTCTACAAGAATTCATTTACAAGATCTATCGGAATAATGATAGATAAAGTATTCAAAGCGCTTATATGCGCCCTTCGTGTCGGAAAACTAAACTGTGTTGAGCGCTTATATGCGCTCTACGTGTCACAGAGAAAACATTTCTCAGCGCGTATATGCGGCCACAGTAGCCAAGGGGTTAAAGATTTATAATCGCTGAACGTTGAAGGGGTTGAAGATTAAAACTGGTTGAACGAATTAATTTTTTACACTCCAATGGTTCGAATTTTTTTAGCGAAATATCAGAGAAAATAAATGTGTATGGAAATATGAATCTAATCGTAAAACATTGAACGCCATTTTCTAAAGCGATTTCTAAACGAGGTTTCCGAGGCTAAAAAATATTGCGAACGCATGTATCAACCCCCGGTTTATCGGTTGGAAAACACCGCTTAACAGTAATTTCAGTTTAATCAGCGGACGATTAAAGTCTCATTAGACAATCGGACAAACGATTGAGAATAATCGCGAGCCGCACGTTTTGAATGCGCAACCTTAGCGTGCAATTTCCTGGCGGCATTCCGATAGTTAGAAAGGCGGGTACGGTATACGGTCCCGATATACTAAACGCTTATTAGAATTCCAGGATGCTGGAATGAATGATTTCGCGCGATTCGATATTTCCTTGTCGGGGCTAATTAAAAACCGTACGCGCGGAAAAGTGTGTACGGGTTTATAGAACGTGCGAACGGCTGCGTAGAAATTTATAAATTGCGATGGAAATGAGCAATATCTATCAACCAAAGATAGTCGTAAAGCAAGATAATTGTCATCTCTTCTTTATGGAATGGTTTATCCCTTTTTTTTTTATTTATTTATCCGTGGCATTTTTCTGCATACATTAATTAAAATATGGACTCGTTGGCAATAGTGGCATTTTTCTGCATATATTAATTAAAATATGGATTCGTTGGCAATAGTGGAACTATAATTTAAAATGCTAATTTTCTTTTATTTATGATTTTGCGTAATTTGCGTATCATTTATTTTGTAATTCTGCGTATCGTTAATTAACGGTAGACTTTTGGGATAAATGATATAAGCTAAAAATACCGAAATAGGTGTATAAACATAAATTTGATTTTACTTCGATTAAATTAAAACAGTCGAATTTATATCTATTTTTGTGTTAAATTTATCTCCGAGATCAGATATATATATTTTAATTAATATTACTGCGTTATCGTATAATGTTGCTTGTAATTCGCATTTCTTGTTATTCTCTCGACGTTAGAATAATTTAACATTTCAATACAGCCAAACTATTTTTACTGCCAATATTTTCGTTGGCCTCACTTCTGCCTAAAAATATCGAATACCGCATACCTCGAGATTTTGACCGTCGGTCCATCACGTTGCAAAGGTCTTGAAACGTTTTAAGGAAGTGCAACAATGCGAGCCGTGAAAGATTAAATCTTTTGGCAGCTGCCAACAAGCTTTGAGCTTATTTCCAACTGACCTGCTTAGCTGTTCCTACCTGACTCCCGTAGTTTCTCGAATCTTGTTTTCACCCATTTCAGCTGGCAAGCTTTTCACTTACCTTCGTCTTCCTGCTCATTCAAAATACTTCCTGCCGTTGCCACGGCACGTTCTGCATTTTTATCGATCCGACTGCGCGTGGATGCACGAGGAGCGTACAAAATAATCTTGGAAATGACTCTTCGCCAGCCATAAGATCATAAATTTCAATGTTTATCGCATTGTCAAGCATCTGACAATTAATCGAACAGAAAAGCGTTGCTGTGCAATAGTGTTTAAAGGCTTTTAAGTTCGTTCAACAAGGCTAGAGCGATAAATATAAATTCAGTTAACCGAAAGAGCAAGCCAAAGACATTGATGAACAGTCTGAAACTCGGTATTAAATTGAAGATTATAAACGAGACAACCGAACGAGTTTGCCAATGCTTACAGACTGTCAGAGTGATGTGTGGACTTAATTAAATTTCGAAATAATAAATTCACGTGTCACTGGGAAAGGCGGAACGCGTTGTTAGCGGTGACGATTCCCAGCGAAATTGAAAAGAAACCCGTGGGAGTGACTGGCCCAGGACACAGCGTTACGCGACGTCTATTCATCGTTCAATGTCGGACGATTTGACAAAAACGTAACAACGTTCACAATTAATACAGCTCGTGGACCAATAAATTACCTTCGTGCCTCGCGGAAATGCAGGGAAAACGTTTAAAATGAGCCAGTGGCAAATGAGGACAAGTGGAATTACCGATGTGAAACACGATGTACCCGCAGCGTCTGTTCCTTGCGTACGATAATTATCATCGATGTTTCTGCTTGATCCTGTGCGACAATTATCGTTGATATTTCTACTTAATCGCAAGCTACGTATCATTGGTTTTGAGATACACCAGATGCAGGTCTGCATTTCTCGACAAACTTCGTACTTCGTTCATGAAAGTCAAGAGCCACATTACTTATCTGTACTACTGTATAGATACTATATTAATATTAATATGTTATTAATTACTATTATAATATATTAATATTAATATTAAAATGACAAATGAAAGATCGTAGATTTATAAAACAGAGTTATAACTGCTAAACAATATTTATATAACACTATGTTCGATAATACCCATTTCTCATGAATATTTATTTTCCTTCGCGATCAGCCTTGTCTCGGCAAAAATTTACGAACAACCGATCACCTTCCGAACGATCTAAGAAAAGTAAAAAAATTTGAATGATAACAGACCGCATCGCACAGAAGCATCTTAATCAAACACGCGATCCATACAGATCGCTGCAACACTTCAAGTATCAAATGCCTCACTCTGGACCAATTCGCTGCATAATTCCACCGCGCGAGAAAATCACCTACTTCCACCTCGATAAAAGACCGAAGCGAAGAATTCCCGATAGGAAGACCAACAACGATTACGAACCCGATGTCGAAGCTTTCGGACGCAACGCAGAACACAAAAGTCTAATCCGATCAGACGGAGTAATCACTTTAGTTGCCGCCACGTTTCGTCATAATCCGCAATACGGATGTGTCATTGACCCCATCCTTGAGGTCCTTGAGGTGCAAAAACACACACACGCGCGATACCGTTGGCACGAGTCCACGAAGATGCACCTGCCTCTCGGTGCTCCTGCAGTCACGGCACATGCACCTGACGATGCGCCCGGTGAGCGCGAGCGCGCGCGTTTCTTCGCCTCGTCGTCGTTCCGCGTCGAGGAATCCGCGGAGGTCGCCGCGGTATGCGCGAGGAATCCTCCTCTTTTGTCCTCGACGTAAATTACGCGGCGGGCAACCGAGTGAAATGACAATGCCAGGGAACAGTTGATTTCTGCGTAAGTACGAGGCACAGTTAGAGTAACTGCCGCAAAGACGGTTAGCGCTTTTCAGCGTCGCTTTTAACTTGTCAACCGGCGAATCGTTTCTTTGAGTACGCGGCCAGAATCCGAGTTAGGGATGAAACGAGACGTTCGATGACACGTGGCCGCGAGCACGTGTATGATGGGCTTTGACGATGAATCTAGGATGAGGGAATTATGGTGTTGTTCGATTTGATAACAGGCTGGACTTAGGGGTGAGGTTTTATGATTGAACAGCATCAACAGACATGTTGGATGTCCGCGTTGTGAAAATTTTCTCGAGAGAGTTTTCTTGGGTTTCGTTTTGAGTTCTCTTTGGTTCCTTAAGCGCGGCTCTGGCACAAATATCCACGGAAGGCGGAATAATATTAATAAAATAATATGGGCGCAATAATATTAATAAAAAGTTATGACTATACCAAATGCTTTAACACATAAATTTAAGATGGTTCAAAAAATGGAGTTAATCAATGTGTGCACGAACGGCTCATATATTAATAAAATTGTATTTTTTAAAAAGATTTTTTTTTATTTTTATTTTCATCAATTTAATAATGATAATAATTTTGTACCGGTGGCTTTAGAAAAAAAATATATTTGAAATATTTTTATAGGCACCCCAGGTTTTATTTAGTGTAATCAAATTTAGTGTAATAAAAGTTTACCAAACAAGCAAATTTGGCTCCCAATTTCTTTTTTAAATTGTTGTAATGTTCATATTTGGCTCTTTGGCTAATAAGTTTGCCGACCACTGTTCTAGAGAAAACTTCCGAATCGTGTGTATCCGTTTGAGAGCAGCTTGANTGCTTCTTAGATAAACCGACTCTGACGGATTTCAGCCTCTGTCATCGGCTTGTATTTTAATTAAGTATCGCGTTGAAATTGGGTTTGCGAAAATTTACGAGATCCTGGTTTTTTCTTCCGAACGAGGATATTACGGTGTTGCGATTATGCAAGGAAAGAAACGTATGAAAGCGAAATGAAGGAACGATGAACTTTTTTGCGACTAAATTCACGGTCATGTTTACCAGTTGAATCGCGGGCAATTTTTATTCTAGTTTTCAGTGAAACAGTTGAGGTTCTCGCGTCGTTTCAGTGAGTAGCAAGAAATATACTGTTACACGATTTTATTACATCTTTCTATTTACACGATGAACTAGATTCGCATAAAAAAACAAACCAAAGAAACCCGTAAAGAGATCTCTCGATTAAAATTAATAAAGAATTTAGTTCCAAACTTACGTAGGATTCTTCTAAAATTTCTCTCGCTTTTAATAAAATTATTTAAATTCACGTGCCAACTCCTCCCATCGCGTGTAATAAAATTACCACAAGTTACTTCGACTCGAACCATCCAACAAGCAAGCTGAACAATTAACTCCAAAGCCGACGATCAGCTTTTTCCCTCGAGCTACCTTGGAGAAAGCGAAAGAAAGGGAGGCGTTAGGATACAGCAGATGCTCACGATAATGCGGTAAACCGAACGAGAGGACGCCGGTTGCATAATACGAGGAATGCATGACCTCGTGACTGGACACTAGTCTGTTACCTGAACGTTCTTGCAGCACGCGTGTTCGGCATACGTTCAGCCGTATCGAAAGGTCTCGCTCCTATCGCCGATTGCGCAACCAGGGACCAACAAGGGTGACGACGCTCGGCTCTGAAACGATATCTGTTCACCCATGACTGAACGATTCGTTTTGACGCATTTACATGACGAATTACCGGAGCTATAGGTTGCAGTCATTAGTTTTCACCGACGTAAGGATATTTTCTACCAGACGAGCAGGGTCCAGGCTCGCGAGCTCCAGCGTTGTACGCCGCTTCCCTGCCGGCGAGACGAAAGAGAAAGAGATACAGTTCGAGTTAGCAAATCGTTGGGGCTGCTTCCTTGGAAGATTGATGACGGTGGAAATAGAATCTTTCGTTGATTCGATGAGAGTTGATCGATCAATTTACAAACGAGCGCGAATATTTATAATTCGGACAGGGAACGGAGGCGTGCTTATAGAGAGGTTCGACGCGTTCGTCGTTAACCGGCTAATTAATATTCCGTTGAGCCGGTTCCGAGCGTTCTTGGTGCAGCAACAAGTGCATTGTTATGCAACGAGGAACAAACGCGTGAGCGAAAAGTCAGCGGTGCCTCGCGCTGCTATGCGTACCGTTTGCGTGCATGTCCGTGCGTGTGCGTGACCGTTATGCAATTGCACGAGAGCGCCGACCGAAAGCATGAAAATAAAACCCGACCGACCGACCGTACGAGTCCGAGGGCTTACTCCCCTCTATCTCGAGGTGAAGGACGCGCGAGAATGCCGCGACACTTCTTGCGGGCCCACCGCTAGAGACCCCCTGGAAAGAATCTGGAACGTGCTTGCGGAACATTTGGCCACGGAGCTTCTCTGTTTTCTGAGTGTAACGTTACACGTCGTACGTGTACGGGTCGTTCGCGATGTCTCTTCCCGGGAGGGGTTTTTTTTTTAAATTCTCGGTTGGTAGAGACGTTCGAGGTCAAAGTGACGTTGAAGAAGTAGATGCGCGGTTGGAGTGTTGTACGGCTCGTCTAACTGTTCGACGATCGATCTTCTTTCCGCGATTGATTGCCGAGGATTGTTTGATTGATAATTTTATTGCTGCAACTGTTTTGCGCAGAGTTTATTTTCTTGTCTATTTTGTGTTAGGTTGGAAACTATGAAACGGCCGTTTTTCGTTTAGTCTGTGTTCAGCTATGTTCAATTGTTCGACTTTATTTATTGCACGCAACTGTTTTAACACAGCTGTACGACTATTCGTTAAAATCTATCTTTAAAAAAATTCTTTTCGTTAAAAAAATCTTCTATATAAATCAGCTATTCCGTTAAAATCTATTTCCAGAGACTCGTGTTGCTCGATTAAAAATGTTCACGGCCAGTTTGGAGACCCGTAACCTCTCAGAATCGACCATGAATCGTCGGTAACAATAAGATAACGGTATCGCGTGGCTTTAACATATAATCGGGAACGTGCACGACGAATCGTAACAATTTCTATACCGTATGCGTGGTTTACAGAACACGCCTAACGTTGCAACATTCTAAGTACTGGTAGGCTCGAGCGTGTAAAATAAACCTTACGGTTTCCACTTGTACGTGACTAGTTACGATGACAGATCGTGTCCGATTTCCTCGTTTTAGGTGTCCATTCAGGTAGGACGTGGATTAGAGCGTTTACTATTACTTTTGAAGGATAGTTAAGTCATTACATGCCGGATGGGTAGCTCTTCTCGCCGATGATTATGCAACTTCGCGCCTTTCTGCTTGTGCAAAACGACCGCGAACCAAGCAGCTTTCCTAGTCGATCTTAGAAGCCTCGCTTTAAATAAACGAAACGATGCTTCTTAGATAAACCGACTCTGACGGATTTCAGCCTCTGTCATCGGCTTGTATTTTAATTAAGTATCGCGTTGAAATTGGGTTTGCGAAAATTTACGAGATCCTGGTTTTTTCTTCCGAACGAGGATATTACGGTGTTGCGATTATGCAAGGAAAGAAACGTATGAAAGCGAAATGAAGGAACGATGAACTTTTTTGCGACTAAATTCACGGTCATGTTTACCAGTTGAATCGCGGGCAATTTTTATTCTAGTTTTCAGTGAAACAGTTGAGGTTCTCGCGTCGTTTCAGTGAGTAGCAAGAAATATACTGTTACACGATTTTATTACATCTTTCTATTTACACGATGAACTAGATTCGCATAAAAAAACAAACCAAAGAAACCCGTAAAGAGATCTCTCGATTAAAATTAATAAAGAATTTNAGAGGCGTGGAAGCCGTCTAACGATTACGCCGGCGTTCGTGTGTACGGCATCGTGCGTGTGTTTCTTTATTACATCAGGTAACATGCACCACCTTGTGTAAGAATCCGACTTACACGAGACGACCTTTATGTACTCTCAATTCCGCGGAGAACCTAAAAGACTTGGAAGTCGTACTACGACCGAGCCGCTAATACCAGAAAGTATTTCCCCTCAAGTTCGCGCTTTGTTCTGTCCCGCATTTATCGCGATGATATTTACCTTAATTCGACGACGTTTCCGTGATTAACAGAACCGGCGAGAGTGTTTTATGCAACACGGTTTCATCGTACGTATGTGAAACCGCTAAACATGGGAGTATTTCATTGAATTTCGTTTGCAATGACGAATCGTGACTATTTGTGCATTATCGATGGAAAGCTAAGAAGCATCGGTGTTCTTTTATGATATTTTAAATTTATTTACCGTATCACAAATTAAATCTCTATGGCTCGAATTTTGTCCGTTTATCGGAGAAAAAATTACTATTCATTACAGTTTTTCACTTTGACTTGAAAATTTATAAACTAATAATTGTTATAGACGGATCGTGGTATAATTACAGTAATACAGTAATAAAATTTAGTAGTACAGTGATAACTAAATAAAATGAATTTTTTTAAATATGAATACTTTAGTTTGTAACTTTTAAGTCACACAAAGCCATACAGAGTTAAGGGATGATAAGGGATGATAAGTCGCCATTATGGCGACACGCGTGATTTTCTACAGAGTCTAAGTTTTGAGTTCAATTCTATATCTTGGTCAATTCCAGTTTCATTTATTTGAAAAGAACAGAAATGAACAAACTAAATAAAAAGATCATAAACGTTTATAATTTTTTATTTTTTTTAGAATCTTAAGCTCTAGCAATAATCCTGAAAAAGTTAAGAAAGTTTAGAAGTGCAAAGGGTAAAATTCCTTTAAACAAAATTTAAAGAACAGTGTATTCGTCTTAATAATTTTAAAATTCAAACGAAACGATCAAAGGCAGAAGTTCGATCAATTTCACAAGGAACTTGCGATGGAATCGTACAATAGACCGATCGCTAAATCAAGCTACGCCTCGTGCTGTTACACAATATTGGAACGTCTCTGGGGCGTTATTTACGCGTTTTTCATTACGGATGCACGATTTAAAGGCAACAGAGGCACGTCAACGCGCAATGCGTTGGGGTTGACGTTTATCGGCGAAACTTGCGGTTACGATACAATTACACTCTTTGCGTTCCCTGTGTCACGCCGATGAAATACTCGCCAATAAACACGCGGCGTAAACGCTCGGCTGTGTAACTGCCTCGCGGAAATCATCGGCGTTAATGTTATTTCATCACCGTCGCAAAATTGGCGGACGTTTCCCGTTTCCTCTCTCTGTTTCATAGTTACGCGATGGTTTCCTCCGTCGAGGCCAGCAATAACGAGCAACGGGTTAATTCGTACCAACGTTTTACTGCCGTGCATAAAAGCTAGAGCACGAAAGTAACGCCCTGAAAATAGCTATAGGATGAAGTCGAGGCACCTGCCTTTTATTGTGAATCGACACTCGAGTATTCCATTCTCCTGTGTTACCCACACGACCCACCTTGTTCCAGATATTCGATACTCTTCCTTTCTCCTCCTGTGCTCCGTTCCAGACACCGTGACGAAACGCGCTGCGCCTTATAATAGTGCGCGTCTTATAATTCTGCCTTACGGTATTGTGTCGTGAACGTGGTCGCGATGCAGCACGAAAGGTAGCCACGATCCTCCAAGGACGTTAAGGATCTTCGATTCTGATCTCAACGATCGGAGAGATATCCTTGACACTGAATTTTTCGTCTTTGTTGATTTTTTCGTTAACTCCGCGAGTCAATGATGTTTCTTGTTCGATTGAAAAAGAGTTTTGAGTTGGCTGAGTGCGAACTCGGTGTCGAGAGGTAATTTCATTCGAATGTCCTTCAGAATATCGTTTCTTCTTTTTTTTTTNAGAGGCACGTCAACGCGCAATGCGTTGGGGTTGACGTTTATCGGCGAAACTTGCGGTTACGATACAATTACACTCTTTGCGTTCCCTGTGTCACGCCGATGAAATACTCGCCAATAAACACGCGGCGTAAACGCTCGGCTGTGTAACTGCCTCGCGGAAATCATCGGCGTTAATGTTATTTCATCACCGTCGCAAAATTGGCGGACGTTTCCCGTTTCCTCTCTCTGTTTCATAGTTACGCGATGGTTTCCTCCGTCGAGGCCAGCAATAACGAGCAACGGGTTAATTCGTACCAACGTTTTACTGCCGTGCATAAAAGCTAGAGCACGAAAGTAACGCCCTGAAAATAGCTATAGGATGAAGTCGAGGCACCTGCCTTTTATTGTGAATCGACACTCGAGTATTCCATTCTCCTGTGTTACCCACACGACCCACCTTGTTCCAGATATTCGATACTCTTCCTTTCTCCTCCTGTGCTCCGTTCCAGACACCGTGACGAAACGCGCTGCGCCTTATAATAGTGCGCGTCTTATAATTCTGCCTTACGGTATTGTGTCGTGAACGTGGTCGCGATGCAGCACGAAAGGTAGCCACGATCCTCCAAGGACGTTAAGGATCTTCGATTCTGATCTCAACGATCGGAGAGATATCCTTGACACTGAATTTTTCGTCTTTGTTGATTTTTTCGTTAACTCCGCGAGTCAATGATGTTTCTTGTTCGATTGAAAAAGAGTTTTGAGTTGGCTGAGTGCGAACTCGGTGTCGAGAGGTAATTTCATTCGAATGTCCTTCAGAATATCGTTTCTTCTTTTTTTTTTATTTGCTAGGGTGTTCTGAGAAATATTAGGAATGCATTTGAAAAATTTAGTCTAATGTGAGGAAACGTGTAACGAAAACACAGGTGATAGAAAATATATCTGTTGGAATATTTATTAAAATGGTAAAACAGCGTTTGCTGTGGAAACTGTTTTATTCTTAATAAAATCGTAGATGGAAAAATACACGTATCCTAGGAAATAGATTTTGTTTAGTAGAAAAGAGAAATATAAAAATACTATTGCAATTGGAAAAACTGTAATGTTAAAATGGTGCCGGTCTTCCACGTGTGAGTGCTGGCGGCTAAAACAGACTGACTAGTCCTCGGAAATCCTCGGGCTGGTCAGCAGAAAGTGCAATAAAGCACAGGTCAAAAAAGACTTTGCAGCTGGTGGGTCTTACGCGTTGCGGGGGTATGCACATATTATCGGTGAATCCCAACAATATCTGTTTCGGTAGATATTTTAGGGGTGGATATAATGTGATCGAAGATTGGAATATTTTTTGGGACACTCTACTATCAATCTATTAAATTTTGCTGAGTATAAATATTATTTGAGAGTCTTGCGATCGTTCGTACTCGGTCGAATTAATTTTGCAGGTGTGAAAATTCGAATCCATCGCGAAACGATCGCAAGATCGACTAAGTTACCTCGAACATTGGTCCTTTGAACAGGATTCTAGACAGAGTGTAGAAACATTTTAGACACGACGGAGAAACAGTTTAGAAACCGTAGTAGAACCTCGTTTTTGAATAAACATAGTTAACCCTCTATAGCCCGAATTTTGTCTGCTTGTCAGAGAAAAAATTACGATCGATTACAGTTTTTCACTTCGATTTAAAAATTTGTTTAACTAATAACTTCCATAAATGGATCGTAGTGTCGCTACAGTAATACAGTAATCAAATTCAATACTACAGCGATAATTAAATAAAGTTAATTTTTTAAAATATACATACATTAACTTGTAACTTTTCAGTCACACAGTCCCATAGAGGGTTAAACCATGAGTCAGCTTTATTTTTGTCTTCCGAATACATCAAAAATGGTCCTTCGAGTTTTGTACAATAATTAGTCGGCACATCGCCTGTAAATTGTATCAAGTTCGAATGATCGCAAGATCGATAACGATTATTGATAAAACTATGACGATCGATTAAAAAGAAAGATCTTGATTCAATAAATTATTACGTCTGAAATATTTCAATGTATTTATTCCAATGTTAACGAGAAGAAATAACGTAAGTATTAGAAAGACCCAACGAACATTCGCATCTAAAATATGAAACGATTTTCTCTCCGCATGATGCAAAATAACCTACGCAATAGCCATGCCTCGGTAATTTAACGCTTCATCTTACCTTCGATATAAAGTGATAGTGTACGCGGTAGAGATGAAAAGCGGTGAGCAAGAAAGCTTTTCTCTTCCGTGCTCAAAATACGGCCATCACCGGCATCGTTCGTCCTCTGAACTTTGCGTACTGCGAATTTCTAATGCTAACGAATACGTGTAAGGAAAAACATTCCCGAGAGCCCACTTCCCACGGCTCACGCTTATTTCAGGCCACGTATTCACTTCGTATGCGCTTCCTGCGTACAATGCACCGTTCGAACGGTAGGAACATAACTTTCGAAAAGGAACGAACATCGTAAATCCCAAACGATAGAAAGAAAATTTTCGCGCCAACACATGATCGAAAACCTCGTTACATTTATGGCGCGCAACATTGTTTCGAGTTAGAGAAAAAAAAAGAAAAAAAAAGAAAAAAGAAAAGAAAAAATATACCACCTTTTTAAACAAAGTATCTCGAGACTTCTTCGTTGACCACGAATCACCTGAAGAATTTCCTTCAAACTTACCAATTTTCCGCTGTAACTCACTCCTGGTGAATATTTTAGCATAGTAAATCGTGCGTCGATCGTTGCGAAAAGTAGCAGGATTTTTTACATCGATTAGAGATTCCCCCTCGCAGCGTAACAGTATTCTGTTGGTCGGGTTTAGAGTCTTCGTTGTACGGCTCGTAAATGTTTCTAATGACTTATAAGTACAGGCCAGGTCCTAGGTATAAGTAAACAGAGCTGTCTCGGTTCAGAGATTCTTCTAGTTCTTAGTAACGAAACGGTAATTTCGTTTGCTGCCCTCTCCCGACGATAAATCCCCGAAGAGCTAATGCGGACATTTTTCTCCTTTCACGGTAGCGTACGCTGCTGCTCGGAAAGAGCGAGCCGTGGCGCCGGTTTATGGTGAATTTACATAACGCATCTGTGCAATGTGTACATTCGCGGATGCATCTCGAACCCGCTATATCTTGCTTACAATTTTTTAGAAGCAGCGTGTTAACTTCTTTCCGCTCCTCTGAGTGCTTGGTTCAGATTAGTTCGAAAGGATAAGCGCGTAAAATTTCTGACTTTCAAATCGATTGATCGTAACGTTGCTGTGTCATTCGTAAATTTTTTTTATACGAAAATGTTCTCGAACAGGTTCCACGTTTTGTAGATTATAAATGGTATTTTTTATTCGGTAAATAAAATTTTGAAGTATGGTAGATTCAAAGGATCAAAGCATCAGAGATTCGATAGAAATGTTATATTTCTTTTGTACTTTTTGATTTTAAAGTCTTTAAAGCCTATTTTCCTACAGACTCGAAACGTGTTAAGTTTTATCTATATTTAGTATTTATCGTTGAATAACTGGTTTCTTGTTACCATGATTCATCAAATCACCAAACTGATGACTGTTCCTCAAAATTATTTTTGGGAATATTATTCACTTCTCTATACAGTGCCTAAATTTAATAAAGATTAATATTACGTTCACCTCGCAAAATACTCTGATAAATTCACGGTTCCGTGAGCCGTATTCTCAACAAACAGATTCATGTAAATAATATTTTAGTTTATAACGCGTAACGTAAAATTCCTAGTGAAATCTGGATGGAATTTTACTTCGTTAACCAGGTTATTAAAAAAGATCTTTCGATTTCTCCTTTGATGCAACCGTGCAGCCTCTCAGAATTTCAACCGAGAAAGTTCGATCGAAGAAGGAGCAACATACTTGAAGGATTCGCAGAATCGTGACGAACGTATCGTCTAATATATTAATTACGCAAGGAACTGTAATGAAATGGTTGCTCGAAGGATATGACTAATAAGCATTTAGGATACCAAACGAAGTAACGAGCGGTGCAACGTTCTACGCAGCGAATTGGAACGTCTTCAAGATTTCGCGCTGGTACTACAATCTGGCGCCGTGTCCCATTCGAGATAACAAAGTGTTTCTCTGATTCACGATTATTTCGGTATTACTCAAGTTGGAAAATAACGTGGCACGATAGTACGTTCCTCGGTAATTAAGGCGACACCTATACAAGGGAACCTCTGATCGAGAATAATTTCCTACAAAGTGTTGCTCGTAACTTGGATGGTGAATTCAGGATACCGGGAAAAAGAACAGGAAGCGTTCGTTCAGGCTACGATTTTTATATTCTATCAATTACTTGCTTTCCTTCGCGGAAAGTAATTGCCAGGAATTTATAATTCTCATTGCTATTGCTTAAAGAAACAATTTGCGGCGGCGCGTTACGAAAGAATCTATGAATGATAAGCGTTAATTAGGAAAACGCGTCGAATAAATTATGTTAGTTGAACTCGTAATAGGAGTTACTGAAACGAACGGCCGACTGTAATTCGAAATTTTCCACGGACAAAATTCAGCCTCGTTACCAATTCATTGCAATTTGCAATGGAATTCGAAGTATACGGAACTTGTAACGTTTTACAATTTCCGGACGGAGTCGAATTAAAATTACCGCGAGTCGCGCCCGAGTTTTCCGTGTTTGGTGAGGTTTGGAGCTGAGGTTAAAAGAGTCTACGGTTTCACGAGAGAACGACTTCCCGAAATGAAGCACAATATAATTATCTTCTCTGGCTAAATCGTAAAGGTCGTCGTCACGATGAGCACGATCGTATGGAGTATCGCCAAAGAGAGGCCTCTGACGCGATGTACCTGGTATCCCTGATCTATATTTATAGGGAGAACGACCGATAAAATATGCGATCGATTGTGTTCGGTGCCAAATGCCTTTTGCTCCCTCTTAACATCGCTTTAAAGTAACCCAATAAAAGTTACCAGCCCGGTGCTAACTACAGGTGCCGAATAGACACCGTCTGCTTGATCTTCTATTCTCTCTCTCTCCCTTTGTCTCTCCACTTTTGTACCATCCTTGATCTTTGTCTACGTTTTACATAGATCTACGATAGAAATTCAGAACCCTTTTACAATTACATTCGTCGATTAATATTAATTACAAAGTAATTGTCATCCAATTGTCATTCAATTGTCATTCAATTGTCATACGATTGTCATTCATTCATGAACACGCGAAGGACTAGTTGGTCCATTTTTTAACCTATAAATGGCCAAGCTAAATTGGAACATGATTGCGGTTCGTTTAATAAAATATCGGAGCATCGATCCTGCATACAGACTGTTGACACAGTTCGATTGAAACGGTATAACACCTTCGTAGAAATCTTTAAAAATAGCTCGAGCGAGGTGCCAATTCTTCGGTAATTACAGTTCGACAGACGCGCTTTGTCAGCGAACCGTTTTCCACTTTATTCGTGCCAACAACCCCTTCGTCCAGGTTTCTCGTTAAAAAAAAAAAAAAAAAAAAAGATAAAAACAATTTTAATCGACTCAAGACGCTCGTAGCATTCGCGTTTATCCCGATTAAAGGAAGCTTTGCCTTCGAATTATAAAATCCACGATGGAGAGATACAGAAGTGGTTCGTTGAAAATAAAACGGTTCGCGTAGCTCATGAATATCTCGAGCGTTTCAACGGCTGATAAATGCGCGTCGTTGAATCAGCTCGCGATCTCTTGCGCGAAGGATTGCAGACGGCCTGGAAATGAACGGGCAGGGATTAAAAACGGTCGCGTTCCTTTCGATTGCTCGATCATTCAGAAAGGCGTCGTATCCAGTACTTACCGCCCACCTGTTAGCCACGCTCGCGCCTTTCTACGCGCTCGTGGTCAGCAACATTTCAAGAAATTATTCTAATTAACCGTATTATTATCCAGTCTCGTAAACGTCGGCCGTAGACCTCGGCTCCGTTTTTCCAGAAACAACCACCGGGCCCAGGTACGACGAACTTCCCTTTCCCTGGCCAAGGACAGACCGCGGTGGTAATGCAAGGCTCGCTTTTCATTCCGCGACGCGGGCATTATTTATCATAAAAGTGCGCCATACAGGTGCACGGCGTGGTCACCTTGCTGGCGCATAAATCAGCCAGGGACTTAATGTAGCGGCGTAACGAGTTCTCACCTTCGTTCCAGTCACGAGTCCTCTTCGTGGTCCTCGTCCTCGTTGTCGTCGTCGTCGTCGTCGTCGTCGTCTAGCGATAGCGATAAAAAGGAACGGATTCCTTTCTCTCCTTTTTCAGAGCACGAACAGAATCGAAGGGAAATAAAAACGCGGCGGAGTAAAAGGGTTAATCGAGACTCGTAATCTTGCACGGTGGGCGTAAATATACGAGAAGATAATGGAACGTGTTGCAGCTTTTCCTGGTGTTTCTGTTTTGCCACGCATTTGGCTTCGGTTACAAAGATTCAGTGTTGTTGCACGGCCTTGGTGCTGTTTAGTTATGCGTACGGGGCTTCGATTGTTGCGAAAAGTGATTCCAACCGTTCCTGTAATGAGAGATTGCGATACACGAAGCGATTTTCGCGTCTGAATTAGCGTACGCAATAGAAATTAAATTATACTGTATTTATACCGTGATTGTTAAATTACATCCAAACGACCGTTATTCTTGTGAGACCTCTGAAAAATCATTGAAACGAATACCTTAAGTTAATGTTGAGTTAATGAAATTGCGGAATATCGGACCTTCTGTCCCACTCTTTGCGCATTTTTTATATTTCACGAACACGATACAACGTCATCGTTCGTTTCGATGACTAATTGTTTCCTGCTCCTTACCCGTTCGCATTATGTAAAACCAACTTTCAACAAGTTACCAAAAATCGATACATCAAACTGATCGTTTTAATCGAAGAACAACTTGGAAACGATATTATATCTTGTACATCGTTTCTCTACCATTTTATTTGCGAAAATTTTCCACATCCTTCCCACACCTTGCTCATTCGCGATTCGACGTCAGCATACATTAGATACTCGTAAAACGATTTCGACCGACGAAGATTGAGTCATTCTTGCACGGAGGGAATCCATAATCAGTTCATTCGCGGGGAACTATCGGCGTATAAAAGCCGGAGAGCAATTACTTGTTCGACTCCATCCCTCGAGTGCAGGAATGCGGCGGCTATAGGACGATCGGCAGTCGTCCTATCTGCATAGCCACGGATGCACATGCACAATCCGGAATGCACCACCAACGTGCATATTACAGTTTCATTGCGTGGGGTGCAGGCAAGGACGCTTGTGTACAGCACTTGTCGCGCTCGTTGGAATTTGCTCGAGTCGAAGTCGCCAGACGCAGCGCGACAAATAACGACGTTATGCAAATTCCTTCGTTTTTATTTCGATCGAGCTGATTCATTCGGACGCCGCTTTTCGATCCACCTAGGGCTATGCCAGAAAAAAGCCAGACACGTCATGGAATTTTTTTCGTCCGGAAACCCGAACTGGTCCCAAATATGGCCGACCTTTTAGAGGACGCGAGAAGAAATTGCGATACGTCTTCAGGTGCAAATTATGAATGCTCTTCTAATTTTAATTCTGTTCCTCCTATTTTTTTTTTTTTTTTTTTTTTTTAATACAAGCAAATTGTGAGATAAGAGTTTTTTAGTTTCTGGTTATTAGTGATTGGTTAATAATGATTATTATCGTTCACTAATTTTTATTAACCGAGCTCTGTTTGCTTATTAATTATTGAAAAGGGATACAGTGTTGATTCTAATCGCTAGCGATGAAAATAGAACGGAGATTAATTAGGTGACGATAGAAAAAAAACTCCGATGCTATTCGTTGTGTCTCTTTATTCCGCTCTAAGAACAAATAAAATTAGCGTCAATCAATCGAACGATTGTTGTATATCTCGATTCAATTCCTGACGCTGCTGAAACATTTCTTGTCCCCAAGTTCTTCGATACATCATAGACTTGCAATGGTGACTTAGGTTCGAGCTGTTATAAATTCTTTCAGAAGGTGTGTAACACTCGAATCTCTGTTCGTATCTACGACAAATAACCGATACGCCTGTCCAACATATTCAGCGTCAGTTCCTCTCTTCTCACCACAGACGGACTCAATTCGCATTAGCAAAGCTGTCCGACGGTAGCACCGCGAACCGAGTATTGTTCATGCGCCATTTAACACTCGACGGGACAACTCGGATAGAAAACTTATCTGTGCACATCACTTGCCACAATGGAACAACGTGGAAACCGTTCTACAACCATCCTAGATTGTCCTATTCAAAATCCATCATCGAGTCCGAAGTGAGTCCAGTGAAATTTCTCTCAAAACCATACATCATCGTCGACCTGACAATAAACCTGGATAATAAATAATAGATCAGCTCTCGTTCGATCCGTGACGCGTTGGTTCGTTAGAAGGGACTCATAGAACGCGATCGTTGGTCGGGACGTAAACGCGAATGGCGCAGCAGGTTATGCGAGTTCCTAATGAAACGAGGCAAAATTTTCGCAATCGACACCTGTAAGAGTCGATCATTATCGCGTCGAGAGGTACGCAAATGTAACGTGGCGAAGGATAGGACTGGCGCAACGCGGATTCCAGTTGTATAACGCTCTCGATCGGTCGTGTGTGCTCGAGTTCACCCGCTGCCAAAGTGGTTACGTTATTGCCATTCAGACCACGCCTCGAACGCGTGTTTTCCTCGTTCCACAGAAGACATTATGTGCACCAGAGCTCTTACTGCAAAGAGCATCGAGAGTGATCTCGAACATGAATCCTCGAGACTTGATCGTTGCGGCACTCTCGTGGCTTCGATCGAGCTCCGCGAGATCGAGTCGACGGATTAACTGGTTTCTTTCGCGAACCCACACGGACAAAAAAAAGTCTTACGTATCGATCTAGAGATTAGAAATTTACGCGGCTCTGTTCCCTGGTTCATTAAGGTTTGATTGTATCGATACGGTGATTGCTTTATTCTCGGAGGTGTTTTACGGCCGGAGGTATCCTTGAGAAACGTGGTTGCCCCTAGGTAACAATTTTAACCCTACGGTTTTCCACTTCTTTCCGACATAATCGTGTTCTCGTTTTATCGAAAGGAAACTCCCGGTTTTGAGAATAATGTATCTTTTGCGTAGAATTAAAATTGGAAGATTGGCACATTAACCACTGTTTCATCATGTTTCTTTCAAAATTAGGAAATTTGTTTAATGGGACGGAAACACGATTGAGTCGGAAATGATCCAAGAAGGTTACATGAAGAAAGTAATGCACGTTTTGGAATACTACGTTTGGTGGAATTTTATTACAGAATTTTTCAAAATATTAACATCTAGATTTTAGAATTTTCTTTTTACTTTAAAGTTTGTTGAATTTTTTTTCTTATTCAGAGTTCTTAATTTCGAATACTTTCACAAGACAATGTTGAAACTTAGTTTTACGAGAGTATCCTTTTACGGAGTAAGTTCCTTCTCTAGTACCAATATCGTACGTTTATCCAATTATAGTGCTCCAAATAATTTTTTTTAAATTCCTCGTTTATGTATCCAAACTTACTTTTAAAAATTGTCCTCATATTTTTCTCGGTTCCGTGACTTCGCGATTCCCTTCAGAAACGATTGCAAAGGGCAACACAAATTACTGCAGAATTTATTTTATTGAATTTTACAAAGATCGTTCGCGTATTAAGACGCGCGCTTATCGCTCCGCGCGACGATAAAAAAATCTTTACTAACCATTCGACTTATCTTTATGTTACAGGTAAGTGTCCAAGCAACAACCGCATAAATCGGGCGAAACTAGCTCAACGAAGGGATGTCACGAGCTGGGACTGTGAACTGTACGGGTTCGAATTTAAACTCCATTAACTTTCCACATCCGCGTGAGCAACGTTTAATGTCAGATCATTCGGCTGATAGAGTGGCCGCTTTAATTACTCGACGGTAAGTCGGAAGAGTAATAGCCTCAGATACGTTTGGTCAGCTCCGATCTGGCATTCCATCGCGTACCAGAGAAACTCCGCGCTACTTGTGACCCGAATGGTTCCGTAGATAATATGCAAAATCGTTTTAACCAAAACAGGATAAAATTGAATTCCACTTTACATTATCTTGCTTCCAGGATAAATTGTTTAAGTTCCATTCGGCGATTTGCGCTCGAACTTAGAACTTGGAATTAGATTTTTCTACCGGTCAGACACTTTGGATCGTTTTCGTCTTTATTTTCAATGGGAAAGGAAGAAGTGAAAGATTTTCACTTAAATTCATGGATAAAATTTTGTATTTTTATTCGTCTACCCTGCTTTCACCCCAGAGCGATGAATAAGGGAAAGAATAATTTGCAATTCAAGGTTATTCGATTCCTACGAGACGATCATCGTCGTGTTCCGTGTCTATCGGAAGAAAAGAAATTTCTTCGATTGTAGAGTCCAACTTTCGCCCGTTTTAATGTCAGCTCGTATCCTTCGAACGAGCTAGGCGGTCGCAACGTT
Organism: Ctenoplectra terminalis; assembly: GCA_019453375.1. NCBI lineage: Eukaryota > Metazoa > Arthropoda > Insecta > Hymenoptera > Apidae > Ctenoplectra > Ctenoplectra terminalis. The sequence continues at coordinate 45,219 of SMSQ01021058.1, forward strand.
TGCCTTTGCCTGATTAACCTGTTTAACCCTTTGAAAGATTTGCAAATGTCAGTTGATGGGAAATCGATCATTTAAATGTGTTATTGGGAGACGTGTGTTGTAGCGTGGTATACAGCGTTGTTGCAAAATGTGTCTTTTCGAACATTATTTTGAGTAGCGTAAAATTGGAATAAAGATGTTAGTCGTGTATCGTTTATTTGTATTCTAGTAATATTTTAATTAAAAAATTTCTTTGATTAAAAATTCTTTTTTACACATTTTTGCCGTAGCATTCTTATTAAAATTAGCAAATATCCGTGCATTCTGAAACTTTTGATAAAGGAAATTACGATACTATTAAAGTATTAAAATTATTATTTAAAAATAATAATTATTTTTCTATGGTAAATTGTTAAATACCATTCTACTTTGAAGAATTAAGATTTTTGTTCTTTTTTCCAAGAAGAAAGATGCCACGAGTAGTTCAGGTTTTCATTTATTACGAGGCTGTTCTTCCGTGACTAATAATTTATGCAGTTGTCCCAAATTGAGTAACCTAATTAATTCTCGTTGTATACGAGGACACTAAAAACGTGCATTTGCGCCTGTAACTTTATATCGAGATACCTTACTCTGCCACAAAGCATAGCTAGTTAGGATTGTTTATGTCACGATAATCACGAGCAATTCATTAAATCGACCGAGAGGCTCAATTAAGTCGCGATGGGATAGAAAAGCGGACGCGAAGAAGCTTCCTGAAGCTTTCTTCGCTTAGGATGGTAATTTCATCGAAACGAGATAGTTCGTTTACGATTTCGGTGATATTCAGCTATTATATTGGTTCTGAACCACTTACGATATTAGGTGGGTTAATAACTTCGGCACAGTTACGAATAGTTTTAAACTCGAACAGCTAAAAATAAGGATTCTTTTATACCGCATAAATATTTCTAATTGAAACGTTTTATACTAATTTCTAAAAATATTTAACGTCATAAATATTTGCGAGCTGCAATTTGAAACATTAGGTTGTCTCGAAAGTTTCTTTCGTTGTCTTCGCGCTTCATTTGGCAGTGTTTATTTAAATATTCAGACTTATCTATTAAACGAGAAAAGGAGGAAGATGATAAACCAAAATTGTTGGTAAAAAATCCTACATAAAGTGATAAAATATTGTAAAACAGAAATGTTATGCGATACTTTAATAAAAGGAACGAAACTTTTGAGACAATCTAATACATGAATTTCCATTTAATCGTTATTTAATCTCGCGACAATACGCGTTTCAGGATCTTTATCCACCATAGTTCAATATTACTTTACAAATTTTATTTTTAATCAGATGAATCTTAATTCCTAATTAATCAATTCAGTGGAAAGATAAGTTTAATAATAAAACAAAAAATCTACATTATTAAGATTTAGGTTTTATTTATTAATTTTATTAAAAAGCGATATATCTGTGATTCGTTTGAATCGTAATAATTTAGCCAGATTTGGGTTGATTTACACCTGCAGCCGTTAGAGAGCAATTGTTAGAAAGCAGGCAGCCTCGTCTTAATTGTGCACGAAGGAGACAATAAAAGAGTGTAGAAGGTGGGTGAACACGGCGCGGACGTCTCATCGTGCTCCCAGCTAATTATCCTAACGAATGGAAATCGGAGTGAGCCGCAGGTTAGCACGTGTTAGCTCGTATATCCTCATTAATTAAGTCGAGTCCTCGTTCGCGCGAAAATTAGGTCGAGCACTTTGCGCGTGTGCTCGCGCGACCATACATACACGCACTTTATGTTGGAACTATTACTCTCTGGCTGAACACGAACGGTCTGTGTAGTGGCAGGAGTGACTAATTACTTTCATATTTCTCCGTGGACTAAATTAATTTTCAAACGAAAACAGCGGTGCATCAAACTGTGTGTTTTGGTACGTCAGTCAATGCTGGTGGTAATTTATGAATTCCCGAATGCAGTTTATAGTTTTGGAGTAAAATGTTAGGCTCGTTCGTAAATTCCATGTCCATAGTTAGGTACCGAAGCACTATCTACGATTTTTTAAACAAAATTTTTAGCTTCAGAAAAAAATACGGTATAAAATAATAAATATAATAGTAATCTTGTTAAAATCCTATCCGGGGTGAATTCCTCGTAGAAAAATAATAGAAATAGCAGAGCAAGTATTTATTTAAATTAAGCTCTTAATATGGCAATTTATCTATTTTCTGAGAATGATCGAAATTACTAGTTTGAGTTTGAACGGAGGGTTGTTATCGTTAAATTATTATTAACTACTTGATTTTGTCAGAAACTTTTTAAAACATTTTTTTTTATAAAACAAAGTCTAGTAAAGCTAGTATTTTTTTTTTTTTTCTTTAGTAAAGGCCTATTTAAAAATTACAATTATCAATATAATCAAAAGGTACAGATTCCTTATTTATTTGGTTCTTTATATTTAGTGATTTAACCCTATTTTTAAGGATTGAAAAAGAAATGCTTGCTTGTATCAAGAGTTTTTATTTGTCGATCACCCGGTATGCACAGCGCTATGGACCGCAAACCTAAAAATCCACGAATTCTCTTGAATCGTACGGTGTACCGCAAATTCCTACTGCATCCCCTGTAGCTGTGGTATTAAGCTTTAAGGTATATCCTTCTTCCCACGTCGACTTCGAGATAACAACTTTACCGGAAACCTTACGATTCCGCAAAGCACCGAAATTATCCAATTACCTAGAATGTTTTTCCTTCCGGTATTGCCAGCGGGGAAGAGAATACTGTCTGCATTCGAGACTACGGCTAAAATATATATCGCATATAGTTGTTATTTACTTGAAACACCTGTGAAGTAATTTTTACTCAAACTCTGGTTACTAAACTCTTACTTTTACAAATTATAATTCTTAGATCGTACAAATTTATTTTAAACCAAATGACAAAAACGGATGAATGGAAGATTAAAAAAATTAGTCAGACAATTTTAAATTAAGAATTTCCCTCAACGCCATCATGGCGACACGTTTAATTTTCTTCAGAGCTTAAGTTTTAAGTTAAATTTCGTATTTTTAAATGTACTATTAAATTTGATTACTGCATTACCGCAGTGATACCACGATTCATCTGTAGCAATTATTATTTTGAGAATTTTCGAATCAAAGAGAAAAACTGTGATCAATCGTAATTTTTCCTCTGACAAGTAGACAAAATTCGGGCTATAGAGGGTTAAAAATTTTTTTTTTTATCTTAACACTAGAATTATCAAAGTGGTCAAAATGATCCATTCATAATTTTTTATACAAATTTTATAAATTGACCATGGCATCTCAGAAGCAATTTTTCGCGATTTTCTGTTAAAAATGTAGACAAAGCTTTGTTTACCTTGCATTGCGTATTTTTTTATATACCTTTCATTACGATTTCTTCAACAGAAATAAGTATGCTTTAATCGCCGGTAGTTCTACTGTTAAAACTTAGCAAATTGATCAAATAATCGAACGTAAAAAATCGTAGACAATTATAATTAATTTTTTCTTTTAAAAATAACACCAAATTTTCACAATACTCCTACGAAACTTAAAAAAAGTTGAAGACTGCGAACGATTAATTTAGCAAACAGTATCTTCCTGACTCGCTCGCGTTATTCTAAAAAATTATTCAAAAATGTAATCTAATACCTATTCCCAAAATGTTAACTGTTTAATTCCCAGCTATCGATCAATTCCTTTAATTTCTCAAGAACATCAATCATCGCGTTGAAGCGGAAAGAAATCCGTTTACCTTCAACAGCGTCACCCTGTAAAATCCGATGCCAAACGGACACAGTTCCGTTTCCATTGTACTAACTTGGTTCCGTGTCGATGAGCTTTCACCAGATACCGTAAAACCCTAAATCCGGCGGCGTGTGTTTCCCCGTGAACACACGCGCTCGCGATTCGTACAGGTGCGCGACGTGCACACTCGACCTCGAGTATAGTGTTTCCGTTCATGGATATCCCGAGGTGCGTATGATGTTACCTGCAGGTTCTCTATTTTCTTGGCTTGCTCGAAACTCGGCTCGCTCTCTTCGAGGATCATGAAACGGAACCCCTCCAGGTTTGCTCTTCTCCACGCTGGATTTCCGTCTCCGCGATGCTTTACGGTGACTCGCGTTCTATGGTAGCTGTGGAAACGGTTACGGGGAAACGGTGGCTGAGAAATTTGACGAAGGAAGAAGGTGCTGCAATTCTCACGGTGACCGCAGCTTGTTGCTTTCATTCACGTTATATCAGAGTTTTTTTTTGTTACATTACATTTTATTACAGAATAATTATTAATCCTCCTATCGTGTTAGGATCTACGAGACCTAATCATTGATTCGCGTAATTATTTTTATTTCGAACGTTACATTTATTACTTAAGTTAGATTTTTCTGGATTGTTTGTTTTTATATTAGGTTGTCCCGAATGTTTGTTTCGTTATCGCAATGGTTTCGTCTAGCAGTGTTTAAACAAACATTCAGCCTTATTTGTTAAACGAAGGATGGAGGGAAAAAATAGAGCAAAACGAATCTTATGTAAAATGATAATACATTACAAAACATAAAATATTAAATCCGTCAATTTGACGGATTTCTGATTTCATGCTGAAATGCAATAATTATCTGTGTAGAAAATATACACTCAAAATAGAATTTAAATGCAAGAAACGTACTAACTAAATCTGTGCGAATAAAAACCTATTAATTTCAAATAAAATGAACTAATGTTGTTACAAAAAAAGCACAGTTCAATATACCCGTAAAATGGTCCAATTAATCCCCGTGAATCTAGTGTTAATAAAACGAAAGAAACTTTCGGGACAATCTAATAGATACTCTGGAACCTGTGAAGGAATTTTTTATTATTTTTGTTAAATGGTACGGGATTATAATTGTACAGTCTAAGTTTCTATGATCATTGTAGGAGGGTTAATGGTAATTCAGTTTTTGTATTTTTGTTGGTTGTCTTGAGGATACGTTTGTACTGGGTTTTATATTGCGGTATGATAGATAGCGCTTCGGAATGCAAACATGTTAATTGTAGAGTGAAATTTAAGTATGAGTTTGTCCCGAAAGTTTCTTTCGTTTTATTAATAAGTGATCGATGCATAGTATTTTGTTTTATAATATATTATTTTACGTAGGATCTATATTGATCTGTTACCTTCCTCCATTTCTCGTTCAACAAACTCCCTGAAGATATCGAAAGAAATTTTCAGGACAACCTAGTGTCTCGCTCCAAATCCTAATTTTTTCCCGATCCTAACGCGTTCGGAGATGAATGACTCTGGAGGGTAGTACGATGTGAAAGGAACTTTGAATAAAAATTGCTAGTTTGCATAAAACGTTTTACGCAAGGACTGTATAATTGATCAATTATGAAGAATTATCAACGATACTGACATATTAGTACAGGAATGCGTTATGACGTTTCAGCTATGCGCCGCGTTTTCTTCGTACATTTAAAAATAGTATAGAACGGAGCACGTGTTGTTCCCCCAAAATAATCGTCACTTTCACGACCGTCCTCGAGTCGTATCGTTAAATTTGACCCAGTTCTACCGTAGAACAAAAATATTCCTTCCACATTAAATAATTGAGGAGCAAAAACAAGAACTTTGTTTCACACAAGCTGTCGCAATTGTATCTGTCGGTGCTTAATAATTTTACTTTGATTGTATTTTGAACAGATAATAAATAACGCGATCACGTGGCGTGCGAACATTAATAGGAATGTTATTTTCGTATGAATATGCACGACACATAATTAACTCGCGTTATACGGTCACGCGTAGATGTGTCTCTCTTCTAATGATCGCAGAACGATCTGCATAATCACCCGTTACTTTAATTCCATGAATATGCAAAGTGCTTGTCCTAGTGACGGAAGGAACACGTGGAATGATATTTTCCTCGCGATTCGCAGATAGACGCCCTATTCAACGCGAAACAGAAGACACGAGGCTTCGCGCAAAAACCGTTTTCATTGTATCATTATTTAAGTAAAATTTTACGTAAAATTTATACCTCAAACGCGTAGAAAAATTTTATTATCCATTCGTNGTGTCCTAGTGACGGAAGGAACACGTGGAATGATATTTTCCTCGCGATTCGCAGATAGACGCCCTATTCAACGCGAAACAGAAGACACGAGGCTTCGCGCAAAAACCGTTTTCATTGTATCATTATTTAAGTAAAATTTTACGTAAAATTTATACCTCAAACGCGTAGAAAACAGGAAATATCCATTCGTGTGTTGCAATTTTTGATGATTCGAAATTTTGCAATCATAACGTGACTCTGGTAATTCTTTCGTAACTTCAATATAGATATAATAAATTCGCAAAAGTGATGTATGTTTTGTTAAATAGGTTTGATACGATTCTTTTTAAATTATCTTTCAATTGTTGGATATAAAAATTATATTCTGCACTGATTAAAATTTTAACCGGCTTTGATCGATCTTCTACAATTTTCTGCTGTTTTTCGATCGAAAAAGATTTCTTTTAATTTTTATATACAATTTATTGGTTGTCGCATAAAATTTAGTGTTTTCACAAGGAAGGAAATAAAACGAGTAATTCAACTTCGCTCATTTTTAAGTAGTCACGTTTAGTCATACTT
>SMSQ01021058.1:53322-72744 GCA_019453375.1 Ctenoplectra terminalis
AAAAAAAAAAAAAAAAAAAAAGGGAAAAGAAGAACAAGAGGAAAAGGACGACGAATAAGAAGACGAATAAGAAGACGAATAAGAAGACGAATAAGAAGACGAATAAGAAGACGAATAAGAAGACGGAAAAGAAGACGAAAAAGGGGGCGTTTATTAGACACGGAGGATTTCTCGTTCGGGCGGGTATAAAGCACACCAGGAGGCGGCATTCCGCCGATCGTGGCTGTGTGCCTACAATTATCGCGGTTTTCTATTATGGTACCCGGGCCAGCGGTTCAGACCAGGCCAACGCGCGGCTGTTCTCTTTGCATTGCTACGTTCCCACGTGCCTCCGCGAATACCTCCACATGCTATACACGACTAATGCCCGGCCTTTCTGGCCTCCGGCTGACTTTTCCTCGGACTAATGGTCGCCTACCTTGGCTCCTCTGGACGATATTTCGGTGGTACGAAACTAATAAGTGACCGAGCGAAAATAGATGCGGCGTGTAGGGTCCCAGAGAGCATGAGAAAGAGGGAAAATGAGAGAGGAGCCGATTTCTGGCAACGAGGAACCGAATATTAAACCCTTCGCAGTCGAACCATGCCTGTGATGGCCGGTTACAATTAGTAGCGGTCTACTTGAACGGCTCATTTGTTGTGCCAAGTACGCTTTGCTGTTTTGGTCCTACGCGTTCGAACAGCTTTCGCGACGATCTTAGGAATATTGTTTTTTGGTACTTTGGTACTTTGATCCACGATTAATTTGGATGTTATTAACATGTTAACTGGGTCATTTCTTAGTCAGGATCTCTGTAGGCAGCATTAACTCTTAATTGGTACGATGAGGATTTATACACCCCAATTATTTGTTGTTTAAGTATTAGAAAAGGGTTAATATTTATTTTATTGGTGTATTAAGTAGTATCGGTACTATTTTACTTGTAAGGAGACGTGGAAATAAAGAAACGTGTCTTTAAAAATTTTATGGGGTGTTTTAGACTCTGTCTTATCAGGTAAGGATTAGAAATGAGTAAGAAGAAATTAATTATGCTTAGGTCGATTTTTATTGTTGCAAATTTAACCATTTGCCCTATAACCACGAGTCGCACTCGTGGCGCCGATTTTGGATTAAATACAATAAAAACACACAATATTTATGATAAAGTTCAATTTTAGCTTTAACCGTAATTTAAATTTAGAATATTTAAAATTAGCAAATACAAAATACGTGTAATATTTCGATACTTTGCGTTTGACAGAGTGTCAAAGACGTGAATAACTATCGCTGATGTGTATGAAGATCGAAGAAATCGTAAGCCAAGGGGTTAAGTACGATGTAAATGTGTTTTTATTATGAACGTAATGGTATATTAAGAAGCGCAGAATCCTTGAGAAAATTAATTATTACGTTTGAAATATCGTAATATAGGTGATTAATTATTTACAGTACCCTATTTAAGAAGTTATGTTTGGTTATTGATCCTTTTTTTTTGTTTGGTTATCGATCCTTTTTTTTTGTTTGGTTTTTTATTGGAAGAATTTTGTTTGCTTGCTTTATAACGTTGCGTGTAGTTGTTGATAGTAATTGAACTTGAGAGCTGAAATTCGACGTCACTGTAGAATTTCTTCCGGGATGCACCGATTTCTTTGAAAAGCATTCTTGGCTAGTAGACGAAATAGCTACAAGCTATAACATTCTGAATTATGAGTGACGGCAAGCGAACAGCATATTATTGTGCGCCACTTTGTAGTCACTTCGGGTTACAAGTTAGCGGTTGCTGAAGCGACTTGACTCTCGTGTTTTCGCGGATAAAGCGAAAAATATCTTCGACCCTAAATACCCTCTTTGATGTAGTTCACACTTCTGAAACAAGTAATGCTTCACCTTTCATCAAACACTAAACAGTTAGTGAATTCTTATTGTATAATTTTTCCTTATTTTTTTTTAATTAAATCAAATTTGTTCCCCTCTGATTTCAGTTGTCTCCTTAAAATCGTGATTTTTAAATTTATACTTCTAAAATAAGTAGCGTTTCAAATTAGACATTAAATACTTAATGACGTGCAAACGACTCGATAAAATAAAAGAAAGTTTAATTCCCGGTCTTTTTCTCAAATCAAATCAAATTGATTCCTCCAAAATCACTCGTCCTCTAAAATCATCAACTAAAAAATGATCCACTGCGACTGGACACTCAACCGGTCCTCGGCTGGTCAAGATATGTCTAAAAAATCTCAACGACAGTGCTCCAACTTAATTCTCTTCACCAACGACGGTAAGAATATTAACACTAGAACTACCAAAGTGGTCAAAATGACCCATTCGTAATTCTTTACAGAATCTTTATAAATTAACTACGGTGCGTAATTTTTTACAGAATCTTTATAAATTGACTACGGTGCCTTTGAGCAGATTTTCCGCGATTTTCCATTAAAAATATAGATAAACTTTTATCTGAATTGCATCGCATATTATTTTATATACTTCCCGCTTTGATTTCTTCGGTAGAAATTAGTATACTTTAATCGTCGGTAATTCTAGTGTTAAAAAACTATCAAATAACGTTCCGTTGACCTAAGAAATCAAATTCCTCTAACAGACGAAGCCCGAAACGAACAAAATGGTCGCGAGTGTCGAAGAAACGAGCCACGCCGAATATCATTACTCCACGTCGTTGCACGCGTTCCATCTTCGAAACGAGGCTGTCGTTTCTTGACGAGACGTGGTACGAAATCCGGTGGCACGGCGTGGCCGAGGTGCTCGCAAAAGCAAACAATAGGCTTCCGTGAGTGGTCGCATCTGATTATACACCGCGAGTCGGTGGCATCTCGAGGCTTGGTATTTTCGGAGGAAGAACAAAAACGGATCTCGCGAAAGTGGTGTGTACAGAGGAGGAGGAAGAGAATTGAGAGGGAAAGAGGTGGAGGAGGAACAGAAGATATTCGACCAGGCAGAGCAGGTAGGGGTAGGACAATGACCAAAGAATATATTCGGGAAGCGAAGTCGGCGATCCCGCTCGATCGAAACGCAAGCCGAATAAATTGACCGGACGACGATGCGGACTTGACCATCGCAAAAATTGCTTCCTGTTGGGGGATCTTTTATTCTCGGTGAGCTGGATGGTTTGAAAGGAAGTTTGATAATAACGGTCTGATCGTATGCATCGAAGTGAATATAGATAGTCTATTTGTTGGATTATAATTTAGATTAAGGATTTTTAGTGTTTCCTGTCGATGCGGAAGACTGGTTGGATCGATCAGGATAGGTCGTTACTCGGATATTTAATTCAGAGCGTTATTTTTTTTTTTTAACCCTTTGAGTGTTATCGCATATATGCGTCCGACGAATGCTATCGGTCTGGGCTATGGACGCATATGCGCGTTTGACGAGCAAAATGTTGAGATCAAACGGGTAACTCACGATTTAACTCTTTGCGGCACAGGACTTCGGATAATAAAATAGACCCATGTTGCATAGAAATTTGATTGCGTTTTAAATGAAACAAAATTGGTATATTTTTACTAATAAAGGAATCGCATAATGTAAAAACATAAAAAAATAATAGTAATTCAATTGAATTTGTTATTATAGGGCAGGAATAGTCCCACCGTGCCACATGGGTTTATGAACGGTACTTATTAACACTAAACCTACCGACGATTAAACTATACCTGCTTGTATCAAAGAATTTACAATAATAGATACTTTGAAAAATACATAATGCTAGAGTAACAAACCTTTAACCATATATTTTACAGAAAATCATAAAAAAGGATTCAAAAGTGCACCGTTAATAATTTATAAAATTTGGTCAAGAAATTACGAAACGGTCATTTGACCGCTTTGGCAGGTTTAGTGTTAAAGCACATCCTTTTCTCTAAGTCGAAGTGGGACTAAAAATGTCCCACCATGCATTACGGTGCATCAAAAATGTGGGACACTTTTAATCCCAGCGTGCCCCAAAGAGTTAAAGGGAGAAAACTCGTTGCGTGTGAAAAATATAATAAAAAGAGCGGTACAAGATATAAACGTCGAAAATGCAACTTACGATTAGTTGCATGTTCAATAATTAATCTAACACCCGTAGAGCGAGAAAAAGTATTGTGTCAACGCATCGCGTTTGAACCTAGAATGCTCCGCAGTCAAAGGGTTAAACAACGGCAGCGAAAGGTATTTTGAAAACATTCGTGTAGAATAGATGTTGATTTTATTTAGGAATGCTATTCTTTCGTAGTTTCTTATAGGTCCTATAGTTCCAAGATTCGTATTTTGGCGGGCAATCCTGTTTCCAGCCGGGTGCAAGGACGTATTTTCGTAAGCATCGATTCGTAAAACGATATGTTTTCGGAGCAGCCTTAAACTTCTTCTAAGCGAACACGATACCTGTTTCGTGTCAGAACATAATATTTAATAAACCTCTCGGATGTTGCTAAGACCCGGACTAACGTTTCGCGTGATCGATATCGAGGCGGTTGTGTCGTTGGTATCGATGGCTCGCGAAGAAATATAATCTAAGAAACTGCGATCGACGCATAGTGAAATCGGCTGGAATGGTCCGTATCGCGTGTTCTGGTATTATTCATAACGACGATCGATCGGGAAAGTAGCTCCGCGAGATGCGTGCATTTCGATACTGCTTCTTTCACCGTAACAATTTCTGCTGGAAAGCGTTACCCGCTTGCGAGTAAACAAGAGTATTTAATTATCGTTGCGTTATATAATTTACTAGAAAACGTTATAGTATCATGGGATAACGACTGTTATTCCGGTACAAGGGTAAACACACTTTCATCGTAAAAGTACTTGCATTCCAGCGATGTTAGAACATTTCAAATTTTACTTCGTGTTCAGACAATCTTTAACGCGACAAAAATAAAAGAAAAACAAAAAAAAGAAACAAAAATCCTCTCTAGTAAATTCATTCTTTTTATTATTGTTTCACTTAATTTTCTCTTAAACCAACCATCGAGGCGCCTTTCATTTCCTTTGAAGATCTCTGTTCCAAACAACATAATTCCTCGGTTTCAGGCCTTCGTTCATAAAACCCATTTACAACTCGCAATATTCCTAAGAATTCGTACTCAAGATCCCACTCCGAGTACCGTAAACTAGAAAAACCTTTTACAATTTTTCTTCTCCGTCAAATTGAAAGGGATTCTCAGGCAAAACTAGCAAGGCATTCGCCCGGCCGTGTACCAACTAGCCGCTACGAACGAGCCTCTCGCATCCGTCTCTGGATGACATCGGTCGGTGGCCGTATTATCGTAACGGTTTTCAGGTAGATTTTCTGAGAAGCGTGGTTTAAGGAAAGGCCAGTCCATCCTCGAGGAAGAACTGGACCTCGGATAGTGGACGCGTCGGGCAGGGTGACATTCCAGAATAGGCCGACGACGTTCGCGTCGCGAAATGCAGGTTATACGCGCTCCTATGCAACTCGCCTCTAGGACGGGTTCTATACGAGCAGAGCGGTTTCCTCGAAACGCGTGCGACCGGACCGGAGGCCAGAAATTCTCGTGCGATCGTTCAGTCAATAAAAATCCGTGCCCGCGGATAATTGATCGTGGCGTTTCGACGCGCCGTGAGAAAGACGCGCAACCGCTCGCGGTTCGATCCTAGTATTCGTACTTGCTTCGATGAGGTATAACGGTGGTAGGGTTATTGTCGAATGGTTTTATCGATGCTTCGTGATACCAGAATGTATTCTGGCGGTGAAATAGCTGATGGAGTTTTTGAGATGTTGCTTAGTATCGTTTCTGGGGAATTTTGTTGGTTGTTAGGATATCGTTGGTGCCATTTTGTTTCTTGTTTTGATTAAATTGTGTTGCAAATATTGCTTGTTGGACTGTATAAATGGAATTCGGCGATTTATAGTAGTCATATTTAGTAGATAATATTGTAATAATTTTAGAGTAATAATTACAGTCGGTCACAAAAATATCCTGTTACCTTAATTATTAAATGTTGCTTCTTTAAAATATAATTTTATTTTTCTCCTATACATTCTACCTTATTTATAGAGGTGTTATACATTATTGTATAATAAACTTTGAAATGTTTGTCAAAAACAAATTCTGATTCAGCTTTTCATTTGCAAATCTGTAATTGAACGCAAAATTCGTTTAATATTTATACGATCGGATACTTTTGCGATCGACCTCTTTAATATTTTCTTTGTTGCTTGACAAATATCGTAGTTTTTTTTTTACATTATTAACATTATTAAGAAATAGTAGGTATAATGATTACCAATTGTTCCCAAGTTTCTAAATAAATTACGCTAAGAATTAAACTACTTAACATTCCCTGCAACTGAAGATAAAAAGAACAAAGTCGACTATTTCCTCGATTATTAAAAAATGTGACTTCAACCCAACAATTCCATAACTACGCCAGTCCCATTACTCGCCGTCTTCCACTAAACTTCTCGTTGATCTATCGTTGCGAAACCTTCAACAACTCGAAGAGCACAACAGAAGGGAAAGGACGTTCGATCAGCGAATCGCGTTTTGTTCGTCATACTGTTTCGGCTGATCGTAAAAGGCTGGCGATAGCCACGAACAAGGGAACGCAATGTCGAATCGATTCCATTGCGAAACCGTCGACAACTAATTATTTTTCCTGGCAATTACTCGAGGCGTACGTGCGTGTGCAACCTTGCGGCGCACAATGCCGCAACGGGCCAGCATCGAACAATTGAATTTAATTAGCGTAATGGACAGCGATCGGAATGCTAATTACTCGACTGGAACGTGGACTTTGAGTTATTAGCACGCATTCCGCGGTACCTTTTACGATAATCGCCTCTCACGATCCACGTCCGGCGTCCTCGAATTTCGGTGGCGGCTGAATTTATTCCGCCGCATACCTGCTCCTGGAGAACTACGCGATAAGTTAACCCTCTCGGGAGTAAATAGTTTATGGGCCTTGATGCCCTGTCGGGGCGGGTTAACGAGGGGACCGGGAATTCTTTTTCGCGGCTATTTTTGGACCAGAGAGTCGTTTTCTTCCTCTTCATTCTCTTATGCTGGTCATTCGATGCCGAGGTTAAGTTTGATAGCGATTAATGCTATTAACGCAGAGATTTATTAAAAATCCATCTTCCTCGATACTATAGCAAATTATTATTTTCTTATTACGAATTTTTTATATCTACCAATCTTGTATCATTTTTATTAGGATTTTCTAAGTTTAGAATAAGACTGTGCAACCTGGATGGGAAGAGATATTAACCTTTCGAAACATCTCTGTAATTAGCTCTCAGCTGTCTGGGATAGGGTTAAAATTATCCACGGCGATCTTTGTCTGAAACTATTTAAACTTTGCTCCTTATTTTTTTAATATTAGGGACAATAGGAAAAATATAATTTAATTACACAAAATGTACAATTTAAGCGATTAGTCATCGAAAGTATTATTGTGTGCGATGGAATTTGTGATTGTTAAAAAAATTCTTGGAACAATCGATTTCTTTAAACGATTCTCGTTCGATTTCGCTAAAAGCATGAATTATTCTTCCGTCGTGTACGGAATTATGCAATGTCGTTGTTTACAACGACAAGGGGTACCAGTGCAACCGCTCGTTCCTGGAGCTACGTGATTGCCCCCAGGCTGCTTCCCATGTCACGTGTACTTATACAAGCTTTTGTAGCTGCGTCCATACCTGCGTGTACACCTCGGCAGAATTATGCACGTGCACATACACACGTGACCGTTTAGGCTCCCGTTAATAACTAGCTGCACAGAAAAACAGAACTGTCTTTTTAGGAGTCACGTTGTCAGGTGTTACCAAGAAACATGGAGTTTGATAGGTGGCTGATATTTTATTTTTTTTAATTTTCGTCGCGCTATTATCATGCAGAAAGTAGATTCTCTAATTACTTATTTTTAAACATCTTTAATTATTTTTATTTTGTACTTTATAGCAGCGTTTCTCGTCCCTTCTGTCGTGCGGCTTAAGAAATTTGTTTTTAATTGTACCGCGGCCTAAATATTTATAATTAAAAATTCTTAAGAGTCTGGTGGACCGGAGTTACGCTACATTATATAAATAAATCGATTTCTTAATATTTGATAGATATTCCGTGCGTTTTTACTTCAAAGCGCTTCAGACGAATTTTCATTTATATTAAATATTAGAATGAAATTTTTTATTATTCCAATTTAAGTATGGTATTATTTAAATTCGCTATCGTTTCACGGTTTATAGATTGAGAAACGCTGTTTTATAGTACTCTATGAAAATTTGTTGTATTTATAGCATTTATTTAATTTCTACGTCGAAAGGCTTTAAATTTGAATTCCGTGTAAACGCATTCACTTAGGAACTTAAAAATCGTACATTTCCCATGGAACAATCGACGCTGATTAATCTCAAGATCTAAACTCTATGCAATCCATACAACCTACCGCGAAATCATTTTGCGAGTATCGCGCTGCACGTAACCAATGCACCGAGCACCGCGCAAACTCTTGAAATCTTCGATTTCTCAATTCGCGTTTACGCGAATTATCCATAACGTTCGGTTTCTCTCGACCAAACGTTGCTGTCTTTGGCTCAATATCCTCGTATTCATGAATCTGCACGATCGTAAAGGAACACGACAGATTTACCTTCTGCGTATGTTCGACAACTATGCGGTCTATCGATCGACGATAGCGATTGTTACGAGTCCATCGAATCGGGATGCAGCAATCTCTGCAATGTCGTTCGATTATCCTCGCTGTACGAGCACGAGTGCCGTTTTCCCACGGCTGTGTGGAAATGCATGCGCGTTGGTGACAAGCCTTTCGTAAGGACGCACTTCTTGTGAAGGTGGCCCCGTTCACGCAATAATTCCGGATCGTGCTCGATACCCGGTAGTCGTCGCGGTGTGACGCTTGTAAACGGCCTTAAGCTCCATACATACCGTATTAATTTTTTTTAACACTCGTATCGTTCGTAGAATAATGTGAAAACTTGATAAAATTCAGTTCGTTTCGTAAGAAGAAAGGGTTAAAGTTTCTATTTTAGATTTAAACGAAAAGTGGTTGCTAATTTATAATAGCTTAACCAGTTAAGTTTGACGACTATATCCGTGATGGAGATGTGGCAGAATTTTGTGTCACGACGGCTATATCCCTGAAACTTTGTTACAATTTGATATTTAAATTGTAATTTTGGCGAAAACTAAATTATATTGGTAAATTTTAATATTTTTAAAATGTTCAGAGGTCGAGACGAAATAAAACAAACAAATAAAAATTATAATTTGAGTTGGATTCGTAACTTCCTGAGAGCTAACTATACTCGTCATCGCTTGATTATCGCGGCACAAAGTTGGTGCGCGCTTTGCAAAGAGATCGCCACAGTTAACTGGTTAATTATGAAAAAAAAGAAGAGAAGTAAGAAATTGGAGTGTGTTAACCCCTCGCGGACGAGCACTCCTTCGACTCCGATTCCTGGCAGGTGGAGGATAATTTCTATACAATTTTTTACTAAATGTAAAATATAACAGTTTGAAATGCCAAGGAGCGATTTTACGCTTCTTCTGTTTCGCTCGAAAAGTGTCAACGCTCTAGGCTACGAAGCCGACAACCGCGACAACTCGGTTTCTGCCGATGCGCAATTTTACCATTCCATTTTAGGTAAAAATAAAATAATGAAACAGCTGATAAAAGAAAGATGTCGGAACCACACTGAATTCAAAAAATTACAACTTACCGTATAATAGCAGAAAACAGCGCAAAAGCGCTCCTTGGCATTTTTGGAGAGAGAATAAGACGAGCGAAAAAGCGCTCCTTGGCACTTTTGGACGAGAAAACAGGAAAGACACGTGGCACTCAAACGGTTAATTAATTAAAACGATTGAGGTTTATGTGAGTTGCAATGATCCGGATAAACATAAAATTAATTATATTCCAACTCTCTCGACACAGCAACACTCTCCTTTTCGACACGCTCGACACTCTTTTTCACACTGCTCCTTTTCCATACCGGAAAACCCTCGCTGGTCCCTTTCTCTCCCTCTCTCGCACTCCTATAAACATTGCCCATGCATCGACCCCATCGTCCTGTTGGGTCTGGTTTTCGTCCGTTACTGCTTTCACTTTTATTGCCCTCTATAAAGTTTCTTAAAACTACGACACTGCGTTTCTATATGGAACGAGATTATAGATTAAACATCTGAACAATTATGCGGAAAATAAAATAGAAAACAAATGGTCGATGAAACTTCGCATTGGCGAATTAGGAACCAAATTGGACTTAGGAACCAAATTATAATGTCGCAGCAGAGTTTCGACGTTCGTCCGCAAATGGTTTTATTATTAACCCTCTATAGCTCGAATTTTGTCTGTTTATTGGAGACAAAATTACGATTGATTACAGTTTTTCGCTTTGATTTGAAATAATTACCGTAGATGGATCGTGGTGTCAGTAATACGGTAATCAAATTTAATAGTGCAGCGATAACTAAAGAAAATTAATTTTTTCAAATATAGATACATCAGTTTGTAACTTTTAAGTCACACGGTCCCATAGAAGGTTAATATTACCTATTACTATGATATATATTGTATGTACATCAACTGTGATATCTATATAATCGAGATACTTCATATTTTCACCTCGCAATCAAAGTATCAAAGGATCTGGCGTTGATCCTCGAAATAAGAGATTCCTACATAATCTCGCTTGAACCAACACCAACCAACAATAATTCCTTCTCATCCACTTTCCACGGTAAACTATCAACCTATAATTCCAAGTCGTCTTCTTCTAACATTCCCGACATTTTATCGATCCAATCCCCACAATATAATCTTCCAATCAGAGCTCGATAACCCAATTTCCTCGGGAGCGATCTGGTCGCATGAAATCGAAAATTGCAGCCCCTTTTCCACGGTTATCCTTGGAACACCTGTCGATCCTTGGACGCGTACGTTCGCCAACGATACGATCGGTTCGTTAGATTCTCTGCAGCGTTGGTTGATTTTTTGCTCCAGTATGCACACAGCTTTAAACGCGTGGCCTGTGCACATGCACGTCCTTCGAGCGCCGCTTGGCGCCGGCCTGGACGCTCGTAATTGCCGTATTATGCGAGTTCTGCGGGAACGTTCCTGGGACGTGTCGACGTCCAGCGATTTTTCGAATTCTTTTCTGCCGCGGACACTCGTTGAATGTCGTCATTCCCGGCCGAGAGTTAGCTTTTAATGTAAATCCTGGTCGCATTTTTTCCCGGTAGCCTTGGGTGAACGTTTTCCCTGTTCTCTGCTATTTAACGAGCGAGCAGCTGTTGTTTCATTGTTCCTTGAAATTGTGTAGACACGTTTTGTTTATAAATTTTTCAAATTTCATCGGAGGTTGATAAAAGGAGTAGAAGTTCTTAGAGTAGCAGTTAACCACATTTCCGTCCATGGATCGTCGGATGTTTAAATATTTCAGAATTATGTTTGGGTTATATTTTGAATTATAAAACGAACTTGCTGTTTGCTGGTTTTTTTTTATCTCGTACAGAGCTTTAAATTACACTGCGATTTTAATAGTAGGTTTACGGGCATCGATTGGATCATTTTAACAGTAGAACTACCGACGATTTAAGTGTAACTACTTTTAGCAGAGAATTCAAAATAATAGGTATTTGAAAAAAATATAAAATGTAAGAAAAATAAATGTTTATTTAAAATTTCTATGATAAATTGCATACCAGTCATTTTGACCACTTGGGTTGTTCTAGTGTTAATGGGTACATTTAAATACAAATTTTTTGTAATATCATTAGTTTACTTCAAATTAATAGATTTCTATAAGCAGAGATTTACTTCGTATATTTTTCTATATAAATTTCAGTTTATATTTTCGCATGATTGTTAAACTTAAGCACGAAATATGAACTGAGTCAAATTGACGGGTTCCGTAAATCTAGTGTTAAGAGTTTACTGAAAGTTTTTTTCAAATAAGCATTCCGTTTAAATGTTACAAGTTACCGTGACTTACAGGAACTGGAGTCGACCTCCATTTTGTTTGATTCTTTTGCGTTTTAGCGTAGGAGACGTATTCTTTTGAGTTTTAGCATAGGAAACGTATTCTTTTGAGTTTTAGCATAGGAGACGTATTTTTTTCTATTAAAATTTAATTCAACAGGAATTTATCAATGTACCGAATTAATCAAAATTAATCAAATTATTATAGCAATACTATTACTGTTATAATAATTTTATAATAATGATGAATTAACAGTTCAGCTAGAATTTCGTTTTCACTCAAGATTCAGCTTATGATGAGTTTATTTTCTACAGACAAGATAGCTATTTTAGTACGAAATGCGGAAAAGGTAGTTAAACGGTTTTGCGTCAGCTCGCAAGGGAAACCAGTAGCTTAACACACTGTCGAGATAAACTACGCACACAAATACCGTATCGAATTTGAGATACACCTACGAAATGTCAACCAGTTTTCAAACAACTCGCTCCAGAGCTTAATTACCGGCTGGTAAGTTGTTCACTCGATCGAGTCGGTAGCCGGATGGAAATCAACATTTCAAATTTTTGTGCAGCTTGGTGTTCAGCTTACAATTAGTCGAGATCGATGTTGCGAAGTGTTACTATTTTAACGCAACAACTTGTTACCAGCTGCCAGAAGAATCCGCGGTATGATATATTTTATTGTACAATGCAATTTACATAAAACCTGGTTGTACCCATACACGAATACATTTAAATTGCCGTATCGTTAAGTTGATTGCATTAAATGGTTAATATTAAATGTCAAATTTAATGGTACTTCGCAGGTTATTAATCGTTAGTTTACGTAGCCTTGATGTGTTTCAGCATATTTATGCAAAACCTTCTCGAAGCCGATGGTACAACAAAGATATTAACCATCTATGGGACAGTGTGACTTAAAAGTTAGAAACTGATGTATCTATATTTTAAAAAATTAATTTTCTTTAGTTATCACTGCACTATTAAATTTGATTACTGTATTACTGTAGCGACACCACGATCCATCTACAGTAATTGTAAATTAACACATTTTCACATCAAAGTGAAATCAATCGTAATTTTTGTTTCAATAAGCAGAAAAAATTCGAGCTATAGAGAGTTAACGCTAGAAATACCGAATTAGTAAAAATGACTGATTCGTAATTTCTTATAAAAATTTTATAAATTTACAATGATATATTTTTGAGGATTTTCTATGACTGTTTGTAAAAAATATCTACAAAGAATTGTTACCCTTATTATGGGTACTTTTTCAAATACCTATCATTGATTTCTTTGATAGAAGTCTACTTTAATCGCCGGCAGTTCTAGTGTTAATTCTGCAGAAAAATTATAAGATAGAAATGTGTTGATAGAAAAATATAAGGAGTATAAGTAGATTCAGACAATTTTTGCATGGTTAAAAAAATAATTCTGAAGTAACGAAAACTTCAAAAAATTTTTCGTATGACAAAAGATCGAACTGAAGATAGAACTGAAGTTTTTGTTACCTCAGAATTATTTTTTTATCCTTGCTAAAAATGTCTGAATCTACTTATACTGCTTATATTTTTCTATCAACACATTTTTATCTAGTGTTCTATCCTGATGTCGATTTTTATTTGATATTTCGTTTCTGGAACAAATCGATACCCAAAAAATATATCAAGGTTTTTTTGTTTAACCTTTCATTGCTTCTTTTATACATTTCGAACGGTCACCGGAAACATACCTTTAGGTCTAAACATACATACAAAACAATGCAGGCGTCTGTTACTACAACGTCGCGTCCTTGCGTTTCCTCTCGAACGCCACTCCTCTTTCGTTCGCTCGTTGATTACGTTCACTCTCTTCTCTTGCTGCATATCGTAAAGATCACTGACTCGAGCATTTTACAACAAGTTCTTATTTCCTTTTTCTTTTTTCTGTCGCGTATAATTTACGTTAGTCATTTCTAAGCGACTTGAATTCTTCTAGCATTACTCGTTACTAAATCGGTAAGCAGTTAACGAAACTACCAAAGTGGGAACTTAAATACTCAGAATCATGGCAAAAAATAATCCTTACTGTTTGAATTAATCTTCGGAATATTCTCACTATCAACGAATATAATCAATGAATCACTCGATGGATCAACATCCATCAGCGACACTCTACGATATCACTCCCATTTATTACACTTCCAACATCGAACTCCTATTACATCACTCCTCTATCATAACACACCCGAACCATCGCTATTTTTTCAATATTATAATTATCATAAGACCAAATTAACCATCTTCAATCTTACACATTCCATATCACACCATCTACTATTAATCGACGAAAGAAAAGCGCAATTGTTAACTAAAAAACACTTCTCTCTCTCTCTCTCTCTCTGATCGGTCAGTGTCTTTCGTTAGCAATTAACAAAACCAAATTAGACATTTCCGCAAAGGAAAAAGTTGTTTAAAATAATCTCAGGAATCCTCCATTTCCTCCTCCTTTACAGTGTCCAAAACACCCTATATATATTTTTTTTACTTAACAATTGCGTTTTTCTTTCGTCTATAAGTAGTAGATAGTTGAAAATAAAAAATGTAATATAATGAGACGTGTAAAATCAAGAATGATTCATTTATATATATATTTTTTTAGTTAACAATTGCGTTTTTCTTTCGTCGATAAGCAGTAGATGGTTGAAAATAAAAAGGTGTGATATATTGGGACATATAAGATTGAGAATGATTAATTTAGTCTTGCGATATATTTATAATAAATATAGTTATATATATCCGGACAAATGATTGGATATAGGAAACGAGGAAATTTATTGCTCGCGGATCGGTCGACCCTGATCGAATCCAGGTGTTCGAGGAACGTTGGCGCAGAAATATCGACGGTAAATCGGCGAGAAAGTGCCGCGCGCGATTCTTGAGATCCTTGACGCGGATAAGATCGTAACGCGGAACGCAATCGGGCTTCCAGAATCGCGAAATTCCCGGCACGATCGCGTCCCAGGCTTAATGGTTTTCGCGCGATTTATAAAGCATCTTTTGCCGCGCTCTTTACGAGACAACCGTGTACACCCTATAAGGACGCCTCGAGGAGGATCTCTCTCGCGTAACAGGCGTAGAAAATTTACGACAGGGGCAGAGAGGAGACGAACGCGAATGGTAATTCGAGCATGGAAAAGTGGAATCGATCGTCCAAGTCGAACGATAGTCGCGTGCATCGACGCCATCGCGGTGCACCGCTCGTCACGGTATGTAAATTGATAATATAAATTGCACGAAAGCGAGCCCATTTTCCATGCACATACGAAACACCGATCCTCTTCTTCGTGGAATCCACTTTCCGTGGTAGCAATAAATATGAGGGGATATGGAAATTTAGCGTTGTTTCGTTGACGTAGAAAGCTCACCTGCAAACTGGGGTATTAGCGGTTGAAGGATTACAGCGTCGATCGAAGATGGGGGGGAATTGGTAATTGAAAATTAGATTTAGTAGGTTGTTGTGATACATTAGAGATGCATGATCGGGTAGCCGATGCAGTGGAGGTATCATAAAATTATGGAACGAGTAGAACCTGCAAGGTTTCATCCTTTCGTAATTTAAAATTAACCCTCTATAGAATTTTGTCTGCTTATCAGAGAAAAAATTACGATTGCTTACAGTTTTTCACTTAGATTTGAAATTTTTTTAACTAATAATTGTTATAGATCATGGTGTCGCTACGGTAATATAGCAATCAAATTTAATGGAACAGAGATAACTAGATGAAAGAAATTTTTTAAAATATAGACACATTAGTTCGGAACTTTTAAGTCACACAAAGCCATAGAGGGTTAAAGCTTCTTCAGATTGCATTTAATTCTTTTAGAAAATAAAGGTGTCAAGCAAGATTGCCCGTCGAAAGAGATACCGAAGCCTATCATTCAGTTCTTCTAACAAATATACAAAAAAGAAAAAAGAATCGATACTTCATAAAATTTAGAAACACGTTAAAATAAATCGCTCTGTTTTATCGTTACAACTTCTGAAAATCGTAATTAAAACANCGGTATGTAAATTGATAATATAAATTGCACGAAAGCGAGCCCATTTTCCATGCACATACGAAACACCGATCCTCTTCTTCGTGGAATCCACTTTCCGTGGTAGCAATAAATATGAGGGGATATGGAAATTTAGCGTTGTTTCGTTGACGTAGAAAGCTCACCTGCAAACTGGGGTATTAGCGGTTGAAGGATTACAGCGTCGATCGAAGATGGGGGGGAATTGGTAATTGAAAATTAGATTTAGTAGGTTGTTGTGATACATTAGAGATGCATGATCGGGTAGCCGATGCAGTGGAGGTATCATAAAATTATGGAACGAGTAGAACCTGCAAGGTTTCATCCTTTCGTAATTTAAAATTAACCCTCTATAGAATTTTGTCTGCTTATCAGAGAAAAAATTACGATTGCTTACAGTTTTTCACTTAGATTTGAAATTTTTTTAACTAATAATTGTTATAGATCATGGTGTCGCTACGGTAATATAGCAATCAAATTTAATGGAACAGAGATAACTAGATGAAAGAAATTTTTTAAAATATAGACACATTAGTTCGGAACTTTTAAGTCACACAAAGCCATAGAGGGTTAAAGCTTCTTCAGATTGCATTTAATTCTTTTAGAAAATAAAGGTGTCAAGCAAGATTGCCCGTCGAAAGAGATACCGAAGCCTATCATTCAGTTCTTCTAACAAATATACAAAAAAGAAAAAAGAATCGATACTTCATAAAATTTAGAAACACGTTAAAATAAATCGCTCTGTTTTATCGTTACAACTTCTGAAAATCGTAATTAAAACACAAACCTTGTCTACAAGTCATCCTTTCTCACAAATGCGGTTAACATTCTCCCAAAATTGGAAACCTTGTTTCAGAAACACTCGCATCAGTCCAAACCTCATCCATCCTCTTTAACAAGAGGATTTTTCCATCGAAAATTCTAGCTAATTACAGATTCCTCTGAAATCATAGCGAGGCAAGATAGGTCGCGTGCAACGAACGACCTTTCGACCGGCAGACATCTTAGGATGATATGCAAATCGCCGCCAGGATTAATTAAAATGTCATCTTTAATCGCACTAGCTCTCACACGAAGACTCGAATTAAAATTCATTCCCATTACTCAGGACGAGCACGAACGATCGCTGTAGGATGAAATTCGTGTTAGAGCCTCGCCGGTTGTATCGGTGTCAAGGCCTCGCTGTTTTCACCGTAATCCGCTAGTGTTAGTTGTGTGTTTACGCGTTAACCAGCCGGTATTTGCAAGCAAATTCGCGATCGTCGCGAGCGAAACACGTAATTTCGTGCTTGTTGCGGCAGAATCGATCGTGTACGCCTACAATCTCGAAAGCGGCACTCGCCACGTATACACGGTTGGCGTACGATCATCATAGCTCGTGATCGTTGCGATTGTCGTCGGCGTCGTTTCACCGGCCAAATTGGCCATTCTGGAAACAATCGACGCGCGATCGTGCCGGAATTTATTGCGTTCACGTGGCCGACACTCGTCGCGAATTCGTGGAACAATGCGACGGATTGTCCGCCCCGGAGAACGAAATCCCGCTGTTTACTCGTTAATTCGGTCTTCCAGCGGGCGTGTCCTGTACCCGCCGTAATTGGCACCGACCAACCTTTTCGAGATAAAAGGGATTCTGTGGGGCGATTTCGAAAAAGAAAACTGGCGATCGAATTAACCCTTGGCGCTCCTAAACTTTTTTTGTTTCTGAGGATTGTTGTCAAAACTTTTTTATATATTTTTAATACCTTAGGGAAGATTTCCCGTGATTTTCTGTTAAAAATATAACTAAACCTTTGACTCGGTTCCATTACATATCATTTTATATACCATCCAATTTTATTTCTTCGGTAGAAATAAGTGTACTTTAATTGTCGGTAGTTCTAGTGTTAATGATTACAGAGGATGGACTTACGTCGGCATAACTTTTTTAAAAAATCCATGTTTCCTTCAAGTTCTCTATTTCAAATCGCAAGAGATAGCAAATCAAAAAGTTCGGTATATATCGAAATATGGAACTATTTCTGTTTGCACGCTTTCCTATAAAAATGTCGCGAGATGGCTCCCAGTGCAAAGGGTTAAAACAAAAAAATATATGAATTAAGGAAAATAGAAAATTTAACATAGAACTTAACTTCTGAAGAAAATTATACGCGTTGCTATAGTAGCGCCAGTGGAGTGTAAAGGGTTAATTATGGTCCGATAAACTGAATGAGTTTGAGAAAGTATAACTGTGCTGTTTAGAGGTTGGACCACTTGCATGGTTCTGTTTTCTGTACACGCGACGTTGTTAGAGAATGTTGAAATTCATATTTTGTTAATGGTATATAATCGCGACATCCTTGGTTCGAAGACCTGAACTATTTGCGTTACGTTTGTTTTTTGTTTGCAATAACGAGGTGAGGTCGGTGTTATCCTTTCCTTTTTGTACGAACTGTTGAGTTAAGTTACGCGCTGTGTAAATATTCAGGGTTAAAATATATGAATAATCTGGAACCGATATTTCCAACACAGAAGAAGGAGAATTAAAACAAAAATATTAATTGATTTAATGTGAGCTTTATTTTTTCCTGTATCGCTCTGTAACACTGCTATAGTCTTTAGGTTCTTCGTTTTTCAATCATGCTTGTATTTCATTAAAAAATAATCTTAATCTTGAAAAAATTCTTTTTACGACGTTGAATTAAAAGAAGGAAATTCGTGTATTAACAGCGTTTTTATTTCTTCCCGAAATTAGGAAATTTTTTAACTGTGAATTGTCCGTTTGAAAATATATATTTTAAAGAAATTTTTTCTAGTTCTTGAGGTATTCTAAAAAATATATTTTCAACCCTTAACTTTAAGGGTTGTTTTTACCCTCTTGGTGTAAATGATTGTCAATAAAAAAAAAAAAAAAAAATACGCGTCGATAATTTTTTTATACCAAAGCTTGATTAAAATTGACGCGTCCGATTTCAATAATGTTCTTTGTCACGTTTCTGATTTAAAGAGTTTACAGCAAAGGTTGTAAAAAATGGTAGATTTTTTATTTGACTATTATTTTCATGAAGCAATAATTTATGTAGCGTTATATACAGTTAACGTATAATTTATGGTATCATGTATCCAAGTGTATGATTGTTCCGAAAATGATGGGAGTACGTAGGGAAACTAAACATTGTTGCAGCAGTTTGCAAGATTGCGTGCAAGAATCTTCAGGTACATAATTAAATCTAAAGACGGGGAATTCTTAACCTTTCTCGAAGATGCATAAATATTTATATTTCTAATATTACATAATCCCTAATGCAACCAATGAAACACTTTAAATATAAAGGATGAATCAAGGTAAATGCCACAACCTTCGTATCCATCCTCTATACTTAAAATATTACTTTACATTTACAAAATTCATCCATACAAAAAAAAAAAAAAAAAAAAAAA
>SMSQ01021058.1:75020-192246 GCA_019453375.1 Ctenoplectra terminalis
AGTGCGTTCGACGTGTATACACGTCGTGTAAAATAAATTTTTCTGACTAATAAAAATATAATCATTCCTCATTTTTTGTAAAAATTTATAGTAGGACCATTTACCTTGCGTTTGACGTGTATAGACGTCAAAATCGTAAACGATTTTAACTCCGCACCCTGTGGTGACCTTTGGAAACTAAATTCCGCACTTAACAGGTTAATACCTAAATATGCACAGTGGGACATAAATGGTCCCTAACTGTATTAAATACGCGAGTCAATGCGAACCACTGTGCTATGGATAATTTTTAATTTTCAAGAAGGTATAGAAAATATCGCTCTATGCATATTTAGGTATTAATAAGGTGGGGCGCTTATAACAGTACCATGCTTCGAAAAGTTAAAAGAATCAAGTATAGAAACACTCTGGTTGGTAGCGAAATATAAATTAGAACTGAGATGGAAAAATGTGGTTGACCGCTATAAATTGTATATAATCAGACTTTTATTTACTTGCAAGAAGAAAATTATGATCGACAAGGGCTCTTCGTTGAAACATAAAAATGTTAAAAATATTAATAGCGAGTTCAACGAATAATCATTTGGTTCGTTTTTTTTTTACTCTAAAATATCAATATCAAATCAATCTTTTTTATTTCTTTTTTTTCTTTTTTTTNTCTGGTTGGTAGCGAAATATAAATT
Source organism: Ctenoplectra terminalis (assembly GCA_019453375.1). Taxonomy (NCBI): domain Eukaryota; kingdom Metazoa; phylum Arthropoda; class Insecta; order Hymenoptera; family Apidae; genus Ctenoplectra; species Ctenoplectra terminalis. Next base: position 75,704 of record SMSQ01021058.1, read on the forward strand.
AGAACTGAGATGGAAAAATGTGGTTGACCGCTATAAATTGTATATAATCAGACTTTTATTTACTTGCAAGAAGAAAATTATGATCGACAAGGGCTCTTCGTTGAAACATAAAAATGTTAAAAATATTAATAGCGAGTTCAACGAATAATCATTTGGTTCGTTTTTTTTTTACTCTAAAATATCAATATCAAATCAATCTTTTTTATTTCTTTTTTTTCTTTTTTTTCTTTTTTTTCTTTTTTTTTCTTTTTGTAAAATATAAATCTTTCGTTTCCCATCTCGATTCTAATTTATGTTTTATTATGAGCAGAGGTACTCCTATACTTCATTTTATTCAAGTAACGAGAGCTACGCGAGCAAACATAAGAATTACAGATGTTATCTATTCGAAGACACGTGTATGCGCTTTTGTACGTCCCAGATGCATGCTTATTGCAAGTTATGCCATATGGCGGACGAGCTTATCGTTATATCGTGATCTCGACGATTTCTCTGGATCCACGACAAGAGGATCTACACTCGGTGACCAGTGCTCTCCATTTGTCCTTGAACTCGTCCTCAACAAGGTCCGAACCGGTGAACCTGCTTTCCTTCGCGTTCTCGCATTTTGCATTCGCGCCTCTTGTTCTTCCTCGCGTCCCTCGAATCTTATCTTTACGTTCATTTGCATTCGAATAAGTACGCATCTCCCGCGGAACAGCGGGTAGCGAATAATTGCTCGTTCCGAGATAGAGACTCACTTTGTCAAGAAACGACGTATTCTCTAAGTCTTTTTCTAGTGGTTAGAAAAGTACGATATTTATCTGATTTATCTGATTTTTAATCATTCTTTAATAGAAGAATAAAAATGGTTTTTTTATTATCGTTCTTGGTACACTAAAGAAAATAATTCACAATAGATAAATTAATTTATTAGAGATTGATCATACTTCCTGTTCAAAAGTCTTAACACTGGAACTAACAAAGTGGTCGAAATAATTATAGAGATCTTATAAATTTAGTACGAAGACTTTATAAAAATTTATCGCAATTTTCTGTTGAAAATATAGATTAAGGTTTATTTGCATTGTGCATTTTTTTCGTATACCGTTAACTTTTATTTCTTCGGTACGAATAAGTAAATTTTGATCCTCAATAGTTCTGTTAATTCTTTGCACTCTCATGTCGAGCTGGACTCGACATTCCGATTTGCTACATTTTTTTTCAGTTTTAACGCACGAAACGTATTCTTTTATATTGAAATTAAATTATATAGGAATTTATCAATGTACATATGTTGCCGATTAGAAAAATATGACAATTAAAACAAATTCAGCAAGCTCTTGAAAATATTTGTCCCTGCAAACCGACGCTGAGATTTTCATTTAAGTATCAATGATTTCTCAGGACTGACGGTATTAATTTCAAAAAATAATACTTTATAATTCACTAATGTGTTCTATCAAATCGCATTGAACAAAGATACGACTTTCCTTTATTTACAATTTTCTTCTTAAATTCTTAACTATTTTACGACTAAATGTTTATTAATTGTTATCGCAACACACAGGCTAACGAAAAATCGACCAAAATCAGCATGGCGCTTAACTTGTTAAATACGACACGGTTGAGATAAAATATCGAGTATAACTAAGAGTGCAAAGGGTTAATTCTGTTACAACGATTGTTATATCTGTTTTAAATCCATACAAATCAAAGAATCTCGTTCCGATACCGCACCATCTGCACCGTTCCGTTTGCACAGATTTTCCTACGAACAAGCGCCGAGTACGAACAATTCCAACCAGTCGAGCCAAACCCCAACGATCAATCACATAATCCGTAATCAATTAACAATCAGCTTGCGAAACCCAGAAACGAATTACTTTCAGTCCCGCCTCACTCTTTTTTCCCCCCCGCTATTAAATGCCAGCGCGTGCACTTTTATCCGCGACCGAATCGTTCAAAGGTCAGATCGGAATCGATCCGCGTGGAAATGGAATTTCAAATGTTCCCGCTGGCCCATTAATAATCGCGAGCCGGTGTTTGAGATCCTGAAAAAGAAAAGAAAAGAAAAAAAAAAAAAAAATAGGAGGAGTAGGAGGACGTGTGGAAAGGGAAGGAAAAGAACGGCGAAAGAAAACGTACAGGCAGAAATTATGCTTCGTCGATATCGAGCAAAGCGTTCGCGCGAACCAGCCGATCCGGTCGCGCACACGCGTTCGAGCGAACGCGTGCTTCGTCTGCACGGCGTGAAAAAATCGGTCGAGGAATTTCTGCGCCGGCAAGGACGACGATAAATCATAAAATATCTGTAAACGGTGCCCGTCCGGCGCGAGAGGGGCCGCCTCTCTCTTTGCTCTTTTATATAATACCGGCGGGGCAGAACACGAGCGGTCGTATGTCGATCCTAACCACGTATTACGTGGAACACATGTACGCCGAGGGACGAGCAAGAAGCGAGGAGAGGTCGTGAGGCGCTACCGGATGTGCAGCAGGGCCGCGCGATCGAGAGGCTGCTCTCTGGACGATGGAGCAGCTGAACAATACGCGTGATGATAGGATGTTGGCTGAATTGTTCTTGGGAAGTGATGAAATTGAGATTGTACGTGATGTAGGGGAGTTTGGAGAAAAATTGTGTAAGAGTAGATGGGTTGGTTATTGGGGTTGATCACATGAACGAAGGCAATTTGTTAATGCTGTGTAACGCCATGTGATTTGGAAGTTGCATACCCGTGTATCTATATGTCTTTTTTATTTTTTTTTATTTNGAGTAGGAGGACGTGTGGAAAGGGAAGGAAAAGAACGGCGAAAGAAAACGTACAGGCAGAAATTATGCTTCGTCGATATCGAGCAAAGCGTTCGCGCGAACCAGCCGATCCGGTCGCGCACACGCGTTCGAGCGAACGCGTGCTTCGTCTGCACGGCGTGAAAAAATCGGTCGAGGAATTTCTGCGCCGGCAAGGACGACGATAAATCATAAAATATCTGTAAACGGTGCCCGTCCGGCGCGAGAGGGGCCGCCTCTCTCTTTGCTCTTTTATATAATACCGGCGGGGCAGAACACGAGCGGTCGTATGTCGATCCTAACCACGTATTACGTGGAACACATGTACGCCGAGGGACGAGCAAGAAGCGAGGAGAGGTCGTGAGGCGCTACCGGATGTGCAGCAGGGCCGCGCGATCGAGAGGCTGCTCTCTGGACGATGGAGCAGCTGAACAATACGCGTGATGATAGGATGTTGGCTGAATTGTTCTTGGGAAGTGATGAAATTGAGATTGTACGTGATGTAGGGGAGTTTGGAGAAAAATTGTGTAAGAGTAGATGGGTTGGTTATTGGGGTTGATCACATGAACGAAGGCAATTTGTTAATGCTGTGTAACGCCATGTGATTTGGAAGTTGCATACCCGTGTATCTATATGTCTTTTTTATTTTTTTTTATTTTTTTTTTATTTCTTTTTATTTCTTTGTTACTGTACGGTGGTTAATTGAGTTATTCGCGTCGATCATTAGTTCTTAGATTTTAAAGCAGAGTTGAAAAAAAAAATTGAGATTGTAATTTTTTTTTACATTCTGCGTTTTTACCTTCTAACTATTAGAGGTATAGGATACCTAAATTAAGATTATCTTATAAATGCAAAACAGGAGTTTAATATTTTCTGGTTAATATAGTTGTTAAATATTAAAATATTTGATCGCCGAGGAAAATATTGAGTATCTGGAAACTTTCAACACAACTTTAAATTATAACTTGTGCCCGTAAATACCCTGTTGCATTACTGGCAGCGAAACTTATCGCTCGATGGACGATTCCCTTTTCCAAAAACGATAAAACGTTAAACGTGTTCTGAAAAAGAAAATAATTCTCGTGGAATGCACACTCTTAGTCTGCAATCACGGCGGATTACTTTATATTGCCTTGTCTCCCATCCGAATCGAAATCGAAAGAAGGAACTAAGGAAGTTTCGACACACTGATCGACAGGTAGAGACCGCGAGCCAGGCAGGTAAATGTAGACGAAGCAGGTTCAGAAGTTGGCAACTGGTCATTAACAGGTTTCGCGAGCGAGGATGTGGCTAGACAAGGAACATTTTTTCCCTCATTTCAATCGACTTTTTTAAACTAGAAAGAAAGAAAAAAGAAAGAAAGAAAAAGAAAAAAGTAAGAAACGAACTCGTTTCCTCCTGGCGGCTGTACATGCCATTTGCTTCCGACATTGTTAAGTGGAAATTTCATTTGGCGGATAATCGGTTTGCATTAAGAAGATCGGTAGCGAAAAGAAAATTGCCGAGAAACCTTAGTGCCGTGGATATTTAAGGCATCTGGAAACATTAACAAGGTATCTTGGAAGTAACTGGTATGCAGATCGATTTATATAAAATTCTCTAAAGCGGCTATGATAATCAAGTATCTCTTGCACTTTAACATAAAACTGGTATAAATCCTTCGTACTGAAATATCGCACGGCCGATATCAACGCAACATTTATCTTACGAGAAGAAAAAAATTTTTCCATGAATATAATTGTACGAAATATTCCGTTCGCTCTACACTGTATATTTCGTCATGCGAGCAAAATTCCGATCGAAGATTCAATTTATCGAGCGATTACACGCTTTTCTTCGAACGCACGAAGACCAATGCGTACCAAACCGCCAAGAGTGTAACTCGACATCGTTACTGAAATATCCGTAGGATTAACATTCTTCCCGCGTTACGTGCCCGCTAAATCATCGGTGGCGATATATTTCATCATATCCGACTCGTTAGACCGCGACCAAAAAACGGTCGACGTGTCCCGAACTGGTTCAGCGACAAGCTTCGATCGACACTCGGCCGACACCGTTCGCAAGAAAACTGTGCCTCGGTCCAGCGTCCCGTGGCGCGCGTCGAAACGAGTTTTCAGGCAGATCGCTGGGAAAGATGCACCCTATCCTGAGACCTAGCCGATGTACGCTCCTAGGACCTCACAGATGCAGTTTACTTGGAATCTCGTGGCTGGGATCGACACGGCGCACAGTGGTGTAAAACAGTTCTCTGAGTTCGCAGAAGTCCGAATTTCAAGCGTGTCCTATTATTTTATTCTTAGTTTCTTTAAATTATTAAATTCTACGGGATGTTTAATTGGTAAATTACTAAATTCCAGAGGGTTTTTAGTTAATATTATTTATCTATGAAGATTATTTAAATGGGGAAATATTTGGACAGAAATTTGAAATCTCTGCTGTTTTTAAGAATATTATATCGTGGTTGATATGTTTTATGATTATTTATCTATTAAAATTATTTAAATAGGATAATATTTAGACACAAATTTGAAATTTTTGATATCTTTAAGAATATTATATCGCGGTTCATGTGTTTCACAATTATTTATCTATTAAAATTATTTAAATAGAATAATCTTTACACAGAAATTTATATCTCTGCTATTTTTAAGAATATTATATCGTGGTTGATATGTTTCACAATTATTTATCTATTAAAATTATTTAAATAGGATAATATTTAGACACAAATTTGAAATCTTTGCTATCTTTAATAATATTATATAGCGGTTCATGTGTTTCACAATTATTTATCTATTAAAATTATTTAAACAGAGTAATCTTTACACAGAAATTTGCGATCTCTATTCTTAAGAACAATGAGTTACTGTCTTCTACAATCCTATTAAAATTATTTAAATAAAACTTTGCAATCTCCAATGTCTTTAAGAATACTCTATCACAATTGATGTGTCTCCTTCTCATAAATTCTAACATTAACATCGAGTTACTTTACGTGTCATAAATTTCATAGAGGAAGCTACACACCTTACTTTTGCACCAGAAAAAAAAAAACAATTTCCAATTCAATATTATTCTATTCAAATAATTTCAATAAGTAAATTATATTCCAACAAAGAATTCCTCAGTAATTTAAGAATTTAAAGAAACCGATAATGAAGCAATAAAATTGAAAGAAATAAACGCGCACATTTGTGCTGTAAGATAGTCGTTCTACACCACTGTGCGGCATGGTCAGTTGGCGAAAACGTGAGCGGAAAGTCGTCGAGGTTGCACCAGGTCCGGGGATGAAAGAAGCGAACGCAACAAAACGGCTAATGGTTGCACCGTGAGAAGCGATCCGTTCGAGATTGAGGCAAGAAATGATTTATAAGTCAGTGCTCAGCGGATACCGTGTAAACGACGCTCTTCACGTGGACGCGTTCGCTGTAGGGTGCAGCGTGAGCCACGCGGGATAATTGCTACGTTGTTTGGCGAATACATTAACGACGTTACTTAATCGCAAACTCCTCGCTCTTCTTTTTATCCTACAGCACCGGTTTCCATCGATTCAGCAACGTTTCGCGCCAATGAACACGCAAAGGGTGGAGAGAAAGTGAACAAGCAGCGGAAATTGTAGGTTGACGATTCGCGATGTTTGAAGCGGTAAAAAAGAAAAAAAAAAAAAATAGACATCTGGTAAGAAAGTCGCGTACCGTGAACATTATCGGGAACATGGATCGGAAAATTAGCAGGAAATTAGCAATCGATAGAGGTCGATTAGGGCCGAACGTGAAAGTGTTTCGTGTTGAACGTGTACGTCGTTTAAATAACGACACGAGATATTGGTTATTGGTTATGGGAAATTTTCAAATCCTCAGATATTAAGATCTTGTTTAAACGAGGAATTTTAAAATGTTGAATATGTAACGTTTAAAAGTTTTAATGGATCTTAAAAGATAGAATTTATTGAACTCTGACATAATCCGCAACTCTCTTCTCTATTTTCCCATTTACCATTCGTACCGTTTATATTTCATTTACAATTAATTCTCATACCTATTTACCGATTTACCATTAGAATATCTTAAATTAGATCCATTACTATCTCAAATATTCCTTATTAAATCCTTCGAATCGAAAGTTCAGCGGATCTTCATTCAGACGGATTAAAAAAGAAAAAATGAAAGAAGTCACGTCATATTTCTTAATAATGGACTCCACCAAAGTGCAAGCGCATCTAAATGAGGGCTCTCATAACGGAACGGGGGACTCGTTTTCTCCCTCGTTGTTAATCCTTTTTTTCATCGTCTGTTCGTTAATTTATCGGGCGCTCCTGTAAACGACCTTGCCGGAGTGGAAGGACGATCGAAACGACTCCCGGAATGCATCCGCTCGTGACCTTCTTCTCGGATGCACCGGTACCGAGGCGCTGATGCATACATGCACCTGCAACGGGTTTCGGCGTAACCGGTCGTAGACTTTAGGACTTTCACCTGGTATCGACGTACAACGATCCCAGCAAAAGCATGCTGATGCCGTCTTAACGGGACGATAATGCCGGATCACTCTGTGTCATTCCATTTGCATAGATGAGTTTTGGGAACACTGATAAAGACGAATGGAAAAACGTACATTACCTTCCATAAGTCATCGTACGTCTGCAAGTTCGAAACAAAATGGTTGACGAAATAGATCTCTAGTAGGATCTTAAAAAACAGTATATTTAAAAGTTCTTTATGATGTAAATAATTGGGAGTGATAAGTTCATTTTGCAAATATAACATAAACCTTTCCTTATTTTAAATTTATTAAGTGTCCCGTGATTTATAGACGAAAGTATATACTCATATAATACGTTCATTGAATTTTGGAATCATTGATAGAGACGAGTGGAAAAACGTACATTACCTTCCATAAGTCATGGTACATCTGCAAGTTCGAAACAAAATGGTTAACGAAATAGATCTCTAACAGGATCTTAAAAAACAGTATATTTAAAAGTTCTTTATGATGTAAATAATTGGGAGTGATAAGTTCATTTTGCAAATATAACATAAACCTTTCCTGGTTTTAAGCTTGTTAACACTTTGACGGCCGCACATTTTTCGCATCGCCTTTAGATTATCGATATTGTCACTAGCAGAACCGAACCAAGCTTAACTCAGCTAGCTATGAATCGATACCTTATACGTGTAGCTGAAGCGATTACTGGATTTTCTCCTAATACGGATTTCTACGCTCGGTATCGTCTCGTAAACTCCCACTGCTGGCGTGGCTACTGTTTCACCTGGCACATCGGGCAAAACAAGGGAAAGATCTGGTTTCTCTTCGATCGAGAAAACGAAAAACTTCCGGGAAGAAAAGCAAATGTTCGCAAGATGTTCAGATATTAAAATGATGTTCAGTTGTTACTAAACATAACTGAACAAGACGAGTTTGATAAAAAAAAAAAAAAAAAAAATGAATCGCGTAAAAAATTATCACGTTAAATACCAGTTAAAGAAACAGAAATTATTCTCGGTTAAGCTGTTTAAAATCGACTGGATAAATACGGGTCGCGTTCTTTGTTCCGTGAAATGTTACGTTACATGGATATGTAAATTAAATGCCAACCAGTTTCGAAATTAACCACAGACGTATAACCTGCGCGATCGAAATTATATTTTGTTACATTTTCCGTTTACAATTGTCAGCGCGTTCCATCATTAATATTCAAGCAATTATTTACACGAGATCATCGGTATCATTTTTGCATACAATGCATTTCGTCGTCGCGATACACGCTCTGTTGACGATTATGCATATAAAATGGACTCGACCAAGGACTCGGGTATCGTTATTTTAACGCACGTTCGAATAAAAGTGTGTTCAACACGTGCTGTCCTTCGGACCGAAAATTCCAAAAGTACCAAACATTGTTTCACTCTCGTGATTCATTGCACGATCGGAATTCGTTGCATCCACGCGATTATTTTTCCACCAAATATAACGATTCGACACGGCTCCTCGAATTCCTGAGATTTGCCACGATCGAATTGCCGCACAAATATTCCACGGGGTTTATTTTGAAAGCACTCGCCGACGGCAATAACTGTCAATGGTTGCTGTTTTGGTAAGACAGCGGTGGATTCGAGGAATTCCAAAACTTTGAAATTCGTGAGTATCTGGGCACAGAGGGAACGGAGTCGCAGCTGTCACGGTCAACGTGGTAGGTTTGCGGTAGGTCAATGCGAGGCTCTTATAACTTGGTGAACTATAATTCACGCGGATATACTTTCTATGTGCTTTCTAAATAATAACAGATGATAATAATAGAAATGGTAAATCTAGTGTGGAACACGTACATTTATCTTTCTTCCTCTTTTTCTTTTTCTTTTTTTTTTCCTGTTTAATAGCGATAGAAGAATTTATAATTCTTCGATCTTGGAAGATTAAAATTAGATTAGCTAGAAAATTATCGATTCGAAAGAAATTTTAATAGAGATAATATCAGGTCTTATAATTTATTCGTTTTTATGAGTTCTTTTGATGGTTAATTTTGCGACAAAAATTATTGGAGAAAGGTAAACGTCTTTAGGAAGATTCTTTGATTTTTTTTTTTGGCTTCATCAAAATGTAAATCCTCTTCTAGATTTTATGAATTATTTTTATGTTACGGTCTCAGATCGGTAATTTTTAATCGATCAATTATAGAACCTGATTCGAGTCTGAGATTCGTGTTCGTATCAATTTATTTTTCTGCTTGCTATACACTATGTTAGCTGATTAGATTACAGGACACGGATTACAGCTATAATCTTCTGTTTATCCAACCAGCTGATTTAGTTAATCAAGTTATCCATGTTCGTAGATTAGGTTCTTTTTAAGAATCACGCGATACATCGTACAATTATATACAGATACAAAAAGGGCAAGGAATTGAAAAATATTTGATCTACGTTCGGTCGTTTATGTATTCTATATATTGCTGCATAAACTATCTACATTTTTGAGATCCCTTTGAAGTAAGATATCACAGGAACGGTCCAGGAATCGCGATGCTAACCTGATAGAATTATGAAGTCATAAACATTTTATGGATCCTTATATCTGTTAAACATCCACATAAATAACTAAACATGGATAGATATTCTTAATCCTCTGACTAAATGTCAGAACATGATTCAGATGACTTTCTCGTAAATTTAAATATTAATAATCTTCTAAAAATTCTTAATAAATTACCCTTTACAGTCAGCTTATTGAAATTTGTTTTGAATCGACAATTTTCTAGCTAATTTAATTCGAATCTTTCGAGATCGAAGAAGATCTAAGAAAATCTAAGAAAATCTAAGAAGATCTAAGAAAATCTACGCAAATCTACGTAAATCTACGCAAATCTACGCAAATCTATGAAAATCTAAAAAAGTCTAAGAAAATCTAAGAAAATCTAAGATAATCTAAGATAATCTGAGAAAATCTAAGATAATCTAAGAAAATCTAAGAAAATCTAAAAAGATCTAAGAAAATTTACGCAAATCTACGCAAATCTACGCAAATCTACGCAAATCTACGCAAATCTATGAAAATCTAAAAAAGTCTAAGAAAATCTAAGATAATCTAAGATAATCTGAGAAAATCTAAGATAATCTAAGAAAATCTAAGAAAATCTAAGAAAATCTAAAAAGATCTAAGAAAATCTAAGAAAATTGAAGAAGATCGAAGAAAATCTAAGAAAATCTAAGAAGATCTAAGAAGATCGATGAAAATTTAAGAGGATCGATGAAAATCTAAGAAGATCGAAGAAAATCGACGAAGATCGAGAAAAATCGAAGATCGATGATCGTAAAGAAGCAATTGGTACATTGTTCCGCGCGAAACGTTTAATTTCGGCCCGGAAATCCCGCATCGCTGGTCTCGACCATATTCAAAAGGCCCAACAGCTTGAGCAGCTGATGGGTCACGGTACGAAAATAGGCGGACCATAGTTATTTCGGGTCCCTTTATTCCACCGTGGTGCTCGTACGGCGAGATCGTTACCGAGCTTCGGTTAGACGAAGATTTGTTGTTTCTCGCCTACACGCGAGTTTTCACGGAACGCCGCTTTGAAAGGCTTCAATCGGCGTATAAAACGCTTGGAGCCGCCTCTTCAAAGCTCGACCCATTTTCCGTGGAATGGAAAGCCGACAGGAAACTTAACTCCTTTGCCGCGAAACGTATCTGTTTATCCGATTAATTGAAACCCGTCGCGGATCGGATGCACCTGTACATCCGTCTTTATCCTTTATTAAAACTTTGATATGCTCGCGACATTGTAACAGTCTGTTTGTTTACGAATACTATAGCTATTTAGAAAAATAATAATAACTGCGATAATGAAGAAGACAGTGATAGAATAATTATTATATATAATTATTATATATTTTGTATATTGAGGTACAAATTTTCAACGCATTCCTTTACAAAATTATTAGTTATAACAACTATCAACAGACTTATAACAACTTTTATAAACTCGTATAAAGTTTGCGAATTATTAAGTAAAACAGAAAAGCTTGCTCTTATGCACGACACAGACAAAACACAGCAGAGACTTAACAAATTAGCAAAGAACGAAACGAACGCGAATAAAAAATATCGCTGAGAGCAGCCCGATTTACCTGAATATTTCAAAACGCTCGCTAACAAAGCACGCAAATTACAAAGTAGAGGCTACCGAACAAGCTCCAATAATCTCTACCACCTGTAGATCTACTCGAATAATAATTCGATTCATACACCGAGGATTATCTAGCCCTCTCATGCGTTCCTCGAACTCGTGCAGCTTCTTCTTAATCCAGCAGACGTTCACCAACGAATAATGAGTACTTCGAATCTATATCATCTTGCAGAAGACCCCTCTCGAGCCTGAAGGATCCGCTTTTCAGAAGCAGCAGTGAATGGAAGGAGGAGCGCGTCCTCTGTATTCGCGCACAAAAGCCAGGCAAACGGATCTTTTCAGGATTCTTTCTGGCACAAACTCGGCCCTTCTCGCGGGATCATCCTTCTACGCATTATTTTCTATTCGCACGGTCTTTGTGCGACCTTCCTCTCGGTCCATGCGAGCGAGTAAATTTTCCACGCCGAGCTTGCGGACCGGTGTACGCAACCGTACGAGTGAATTGTCCAGAACGGTTCCCATCCGTGAAATACGAGCCTCTACTTGGGTTTTCCTTTCGCAACCATTCCCTATCGGAGTCGTTTTTGTATCGAGATTAATACTTGTATCTAACATGTCGGGGGGAGTGAATTTGGCGAGGAATTATGGCAAGGAGAGGTGGATGTGAGTAGCATAGATCTTTGTGGTTCGATCTTAGGAATGCATTTTTTGGGATTGGTCTTTAGGTATTCAAGAGTTATTTGTGATAAATTGGTAAACTTTGGAAAACTTTAAGGCATAAAAATACACAAAATACACATAAGGAGTAAAAAAAAAAGGAACTTAAAATATAGTATTCATTACAATATTTAGCGAATAAAATAACTACCTGTCTAGCTTCAATTTTTGAAATTATATTCATAAAAATATGAATTTGCGTTGAATTTTACAGTCCGATTATTGGTGTAGAGTGATACTCAATTTTTTAAATATTGGAAAGAGGTTATAGGAAAAGTCTTGCGTTAATTTCCAGTAAAATTTTGTGGGAATTTCTCAATAGAATATTAGAATAGAATAGAAAATAATACTTCTCGTAAACCTTTGAAAGAAATTTTTTAATTTCATTTACGCTGAATCTGTTGGAATAAATTTCATTGAATATTGTGGAATAAAGTCGTTCGAAACTCCACGAGAAGAGAAATCTTGATCTCCGGAAGAGGAAAGTATTTCCGTCACCTAGCGTACGCACGTTTTCCCATGCACGCCTCTACTGGATAAAATTATATTCATTCATGGAAGTTGTACGAGCGTACCGATCGATATACCGCTCCCTGGAGAAATATCCGATGTATGAGAACCTATCTTGAACATTTCCTTGTAACACGTGTTTATTAAAGATGTAAGCTGCTTGTGGTTCACGAAGAACCTTTCATTAAAAGAAGATCAACGCAGGAATGTAAGCGCGGTTACATCGTGGCAAATTGTTAAACGTTAATATTTAATTCGATTATAAACATATGACAGACATCGTAATTAACTTGATCGTTAAAATTCTGATTCTCGATGCCTGTTATCCGTTTAAAACGGTTATTTCACCTGAACGTTGTCTGGAATCAAACGTTTCAACTTCCAGCGAATTCTTCCCTTCGGGTGCGAACGTTTAATGTCTATCCCCTTTAAGAAAAATTTAAAGCACGCGCGTTGTAACGTTGGTATTCTATCAGACACCTAGGATACTCTGATAAATAATTGGACGAGAAGTTCGCGCATTAATATTCTAAGCATCTCTAAATTTCTCACTGATACAAATGTAGCATATACTTCTCTTAAAACTTCCGAAAATAATTGAAAACAGCTGTTAAATATTTTAGATATTTAATATCTAGAAGATAGTAGATATTTTATAATTATATACATACTAATTACATACTAATTATATACCAATTATATTATATATATTAAGTAGATATTTAATACTCCAAATGTTTATTATTTCCCGCTAGGCAATTAATTATTAATCAAATATCCAAATATTTATGAGATACTAAAAACATTCAAACTAATTATCTACTAAAAATTCAAATTAATATTTAAAATCTATCCCACTTACAATTATTCAATCAATCATCAACTAAATCTCTCTTTATCAATAACAACGCGCGTGTATTTAAGAAATTCTAATCGAAACTGCATTTCAATTGTTTGTTACATCCACAACGATCCACGGCCATCATGGCGCATCTAACCCGAACCTAACCTCAAATGAACGCTATATCCTGTTATCTGAATATTTCGAGTGCTTCAAAACAGGATGCAATCGTTAATCAGTAACACCACGGGTATATCTGAGAAATCGCCAATAAAGGAACAAATCAATTATTCGTTACATCGGTTCACGGTGACCCGTGGACACCATCCATTGTGCACGTAATGGCAGCGCGTTCGTTTGCGCACACATCCCCCCCAGATAAGGCCATTATCGCGGCTAGGCACTCGCTGGAAGTCATTAGAAAGTCGACTTGTTGCCGTTAATGAAATAATCGATAAATCGTGGCCGTTTTATCTGGAGCACTGATAAATCCGGATCGCAGCACGCGAGAACTTTATCACAGGCGACGAACATTTCCGTTCGCGAAAATTAACATACGTAGAGCTGAAAGGGGATTACTTAACGCGATTTATGCTCAGGTTCAGCTGAAAATTAACGCCCGAGGAACGCAGACTCGTGGAACGTGTCCGGCTGGTTCCTAGCGTGCCTGTTGCTCGAAATTAATATGCATAAATTGTTGCCCGTGTGGATTTAGATGCACGCTCGGAGACGATTAACGCACGGGGAGGTGTTGAATCGCTTGGCTACTTTCGCGGCTGCTATCGAAGCGTATTAATAAATTCACGGATACGTTTCAGCAACCGTTCTTCTTTCTTGTCTTTTTCTCGTCTTTTTAGAAGTTCGAACGATTGAATTGTTATTAGGGTGCCTCGGAAAATATCGTGCAGCTTCGACGACCATTTTGTTTTCAATTATTTTTAAATCTAAAGAAATTAACACTAGAACTACCGTATGGCGCATTTTTAGGGATTTTCTATAATTTTTTTACAAAATATGCACGAAGTATTTTTTCAAATACTCATCATTTTGATTTCTGTGGTACAAATAAGTCTATTTTAATGGTCGGTAGTCCTAGTGTTAAGTATATCTTGATGCATCGTTTGAAAGATTTTTAGACTTCGATGATAGTAGTATATTTTAAAATTCTTTATTATTATTTTTCCGCGAAAATATTTCCTGGGACACAATAAAAGATTAAAACCTTAAATTCTAAAGTATCTTTTCTACTCGCCTCTAAAACTCGCCCAAACAATTCCATTATAATTCAAATCCATACTCAAGCCCGAACATTCGAACAATTGAATACAAAAGAACACGTTCTCCACAACGTACCATCATCCAAATTAAATTATCTCTTGAAAACCTAAATTACATAAAAAAAAATTTTATTCGTTTCCCAGCTTTCTCCAGGCTTCCGACGAGCCAACTTTTTTGCATACGCTTTCTAAAAAAGGTGTCCAAAAATCTCTCTCGGTACCGTCTTACCAAACCAGAAACGAGACTATGCGTAACACGAATGCAGAAATGTACCGTTAAGAATTCGAAGAAACCATAACTTAAATCCAGATAGAGTTTCCCATAAGAATCCTCAAAACTCGCCGATTCCCAGCACGCGATTTTTACCGGGACACCTGACTGCCGTTTCGAGCGATCACGAGCGAGGCTGTTACAACGATTCGATACGAAATCGATTTCAATTTCTATAAAGGCCCCCCGTGTTCGACGCCTCGTGGCCGTTCCACGGAGATCTGTCGATGTTTCCCATCGTCGCAGCTCGATGATCGCGCCACGACGTTCCAACGGAATCGCAACATCTGATGCGGCTAAACTGCAATTTCTTGATCGTTACAATAATTCACGGCGAGTACATCGTGCAGCCACAACGAAAGGAAGGATACCTTGTTGCACATACTCAATACACATTATATGTATCGAACATGCATAATAGACGCGCGTTGCTGGCTTACGTGTTCGTGATCGAGACTTCCGTAGATCGACACGTTCGAAGACTACGATTCGATGCCCCTTGTCGATCGACGATACATGGGCCCTATGGATTCGCTGTGGTGGCTCATCCTTGCGAATCTGCTCGATTTACGGTCGATCATCCGAGGAATATGGTATCGGAGTACAGTTGAAATCACGACCGTACGTTGTTAGATTTTATTTATTCAGAAAGAATGTATATCGAACCGATATATTACGTTGTTCCATAAATCCATACAGTTTCTTACGGACGCACAAATTTTTATTTCTTTTTTCTTTCAAAAATATCTTGTGATTTTATTTCGTGAAATTCATTCGTTCGCGCATGTTACACAATGTGTTTCTGATATTTTTCATCTTTTTGAATTCCATGTTTAAAAGATTTTACAGTGAAAATCATGTTTATGGCATTGTGCCGTTATGATTTACCGTGTACGATATAAATATTTTTGGGAGGCTCGTTCAACGCGCGTGACTTCTTGGTTTTTTATAATTTTCAATAGGTTGAATGGATAAGATTGGATTTATCAAGACGAGGCAGTATTATTATATATAAAGATACGGTTTTAAGGAATAATAAAGCCATTATGAGCGCGGGATATAGTGCGTGACAGGTGTAACATCGCGGGGCGCGTGTAAGCGCGAATATTTTCACGCGAAAATACGGTTTAATAGGGCGGAGGAGTTAGCAGTCAGTCGGATAGCTCATCGTACGGAAGTAGTTAATTATACGTCTCGGCTGTAATTCTAATCTTTTATTAGGTGTTACGTATTTCTTGCGTGTTTTCTGCGGAAGATCTCGGATTACGCGGGAGAAAAATATTTTAATTGTTTCTTGACAAGATACGAGGAGACGATTAGGTTCGTGCAAGAAGTTTCTAAAGGCGAGCGCGAAATTTTGTTGACCATTTTTAATCTGTACCGGTCTTTCGTTCGAGCGTGCTCGTTACAGGGGCGTTATGCAACAGCTGAATTAATTAACAGAAATTGTAGGTTCCCTTGGACGTCAATGTACACGTCATCGTGTTTTAATACGAACGAGTTGGCGAACTTGGTTTCCTCTGGACGGGAGAGAAATCGCTACACATCGACGAACAACGGTGAAAGCGCTTAATTAGCGGCATAGGTCGCGCAAAACAAAATTCGCCAGCAGTCCTAGAAAGCGAAAGATGACACGGTTTATTTTCACGGAACGCTAGGCCAATTTCCTTCCGGCGTTGGTTGTTTTGCATGGACCATGATTGGTAGCTTCCAATCGATCTGGTTTCCACCATTTTAGTACTTTCTAAGCCTTGCAGAGATTCTAACTCTTTTTGTTGGTTCGCTTGGTCTGGATTGTACAGAGTGACCATAATAAAATGGCGTTGACCATAAAAAAAAGGAAAAAGATAGATTTATTTTTGCGAAGAAATTGTATCTTTAATTAAATGAATCGTAAAAGGATGAAGAACTTTTTAGACTATTTTTATGGTATAGAAATTGTCATTAGGATCATTTATATGTTTTATAAATTATTTGAAATTTTTTAGACTAATTTTAATGATAGAGAAATTGTCATTAGGATCCTTTATATGTTTTATAAATTATTTGAAATTTTTTAGACTAATTTTAATGATACAGAAATTGTGATTAGGATCCTTTATATGTTTCATAAATTATTTGAAACTTTTTAGACTAATTTCGATACTACAAAAATTATCATTAGGATCCTTTATATGTTTCATAAATTATTTGAAACTTTTTAGACTAATTTTAATGATACAGAAATTGTCATTAAAATCTTTTATATATTTCATAAATTATTTGAAACATTTTAGACTCATTTTGATGATCAAAAAATTTTCATTAGAATCATTTATATATTTCACAAATTATTTAAAGATTTCAAAAATTATTTATTACGTAGAATTTTATTTTCGTCTAATATAATTGGCGGTGATAAAATAGATATACTATTATATTCCACAAGACACACGATGTTGAAATTTTATTCAGACCAGACGTATCTATCTTGGTCGGGTTAGGTTAATGATACACGTCAAATTTACCTTTCTAGAACCAGGAAATGTCTGTTGGTACCAGAATACAGATCAAGACTCAAACCACGATAATTATGGAGCCTCCTTTTTCAGAGACCCGTCGTCGAGTTACTTTCGCGAATAAAAGTGTTGACTACGTGTACCGGTAGCTCCGTAGTTATCCATCTTCGAGACAAATTGTATCATACGGCTACACTTCTAACGATATCGATTTACATAAATTAACGTGTCAGCGAGAGGAAAAGTTTTATTCGTTCGGTGGTTTCAATTTTAAGAGGCACTCTAGAACAATTTGTTGACGTCGGAACGATCGCCGGACACTCCAATATTCATTAATATTCGTGCGCAATTAAAGAAATACTTCAATGGTAATTGAGCGTAGGTATTGGTTTCGTTTTCGTTGAACTTTCGACGCGAGCGTATAATACTTTCGAGGCATTGACACGGTCATACGTTTTCCCGTACGCGAACGATACGAGCTAATGACTATTGCTTACATTTATGCGCAATTATCCGCACTCACTTAACGATTGCACAACGCTTCCTTATCGAACACAGTTTAAAACGTGCTTTCATAGTTAAACGGCCAGGACACGGACCGTTCTAACCGTATTCGTTGTAATTTCCGTCACATCGATCCTATAGGGTTTCCTGTAAATTAAAGTTCTATTTCTTTGCACTTGTTCATTAATTCTAGAAAACGGTGAAGAAATACCTAAAGTTATATTCAACATTCACAACTAGAAAACGTAAAATTAATTTAATTTAGGTTGTATTAACCAGTCAGCTGTGTTTGACGACTATATCCGTCACGGAGAAATGGCAGTATTTCGTGTCATGACGACTATATCCGTCATGCGTGAAATTTAGTTACCATTTCCTATTTAAATTGTAATTTTAGCGAAAACTAAAATATATTAGTAAATTTCAATATGTTTTGAATCTTTGGAGGTCAAAACGAAATAAAACAAACACATAAAAAAGTATAAATAATTTTAAATAGATTCATGCATCCCCGTATGGGGCTGGATTCTCGCGACACACACAGGTGCGCGCTCTGAAAGGAGTTCGCCACAGCTAACTGGTTAAAACTGTATCATTTGAAACTGGCAAAAATCCTCAAAAAAATAAGGATGCACGTAGCAATTTCAGCCCATAATTTTCACCACACCGAAACACCTAGAAACCCAATTCTAAATTACAAGTAAAACATCCAAGAGCTTCGAACACCTGTCGATCTCTCATATAAGCCTATGAAACCTGCATTAAAAGATAGATACACTCTCATCCGTAAGTCTCTGGACACCCGTCAGTGTTGCACTTAGCTTACACAAATAGACTTTCAACGAAACCCTACAGAAACAGTATAAAACAAAGTTCTCTGTACACTCTCCGTTCTCTCGATTCATTTCGCAACTATAAAGTATAACCGAAGCTTCTCTTTATTCCGAATATAAGTGTCCAGTAACTTATGAACGGGATTGTACGTAGAAACCTCAATCCATCCATCCTCCCACAAAATTGCCAACACAAATCACTCGGAGGATCTCTCTATAAACCGCTCCACCGCAATCAGCGGCTTTCGAGAAACGAATTTCTCCTGTTCGTCCTAATTACCGGTAGTCCGGACAAGTATAAAGCAGCCGACAGATACCGACTCGGAGCATAAGTACCAAATTCCGCCTGCGGACGAACGTGTGCCTCATAGTCGCCGCTTGTAACGCGCGGGCGAACGTTCGATGTCTTGTTTACTCTTCCTCGAGAGCTCGGCTGCTAGAAGAACGGAATGAAAAAGCGAGTCAACGACATCGTGGAACGGAGCTGGCTGGCTGCCGGCCCGATCGTAAAAGGATTTAGTGCCGGTTGTGGGACGAGGTCGTTCCCGGAGATGACGTAGTAAAATTTACAGCGGGCGTACGGCCGTGAAGGCCTCCTTCCGATCGTTTACCTGGACTCTGCCACTTACTCTCCACCGGTCACTTCAACCTTTCTGCTCCAGAACGCGCGGCCTAGGTAGGAAGGGAACGCGGTTTGAAAAATTCAACGGCTACCTGGCGAGGGTCTCAACGTTCTCGCGAGCGTGACACTCGTTGCGTTTTCCTCCGCGATCGTACGTTTCGTTGGCTAGCGTGGAACGATAACGTGCGTGCAGTTCGTTCCACTGAGATTTAATTGGAATTTTATTTATTGGTTTCGTGACCGGTTACGAGATATCAAAGTTTCTCAGAGCAGTTTCTGACTGGGTACAGGTGCTCCATGATTTGGTATTTATAGATTAGGGGTGATTTCAGGGGTTGAGTTCTTTGGGGGATCGTATTTGTTGTTTTTATTTTGTTTGGGTTGTTAGTAGGGACTTGTGTATATTTTTCTGTGGATACTTAATCTTCTATAGACCGAATTTTGTCTACTTATCAGAGGAAAAGTTACGATTGATTGCAGTTTTTCGCTTTGATTCGAAAATTCTTAAAGTTTAATTCTTAATTCTTTAGTTTTTTTAATTCTTAAAATTCTTAATAATTGCTATAGATGAATCGTGGTATCACTGCAGTAATACAGTGATCAAATTTAACAGTACAGTGATGACTGAATGAAATCAATTTTTTAAAATACAGATACATTAATTTGTTAGTTTTAAGTCACACAAAGCCATAGAGGGTTGAACAATTCAAGCTATAGGTATTCCCCCTATACTATCAATTTCTGGAGAAGCTCGTAAATCCATTCTACAGAAGAAAGTTCAATATCGTGAAGACGAAGAATTAAATTTATTTATTTATTATCGTGGAGATGAAGAATGAAATTAAAAGTATTATTAAATTTATTTATTCACGCTAATCTAAAAACCTCAGGTACCACTCGAAACCAATCTGACTCACAAGATAAAATCACCTTCGGGAGAAACTACCCTTCAAGTACAACACCCTTAAATGCCTCATCAAGAACTAAGCTCCAAAAACAGAAATTAGAAAAAACCAGAGTCACGAATTCTTCGTGGACCAACGTTCACCAAAAGATTCATTTACAAAAATAAAAAGATGAAGGAAACGATCAAGTTGGGGGTGAGAGGGAAAAAGATGCGTAGCAAGAGGCGAAGAGCGTAGGAAATAAATCGGGTGCCGGCGCTGGTAGCCTGCCCTCGGAGGAGTCTGCCTTGCCCTCGGCCTGTCGGTGCAACTGCAACTGCAACCGCGGCAGCCGATGCGGTCGTTACGGCATTAACGCGTAAGTGCATAAGTGTGGACCGTGGTCGAGATAGAGCCGCTCTCCGGCAAGTCTAGAAAAGCCAGAGAGAAGGTTACAGCGGCTGTAAACGATGCAAACGGTCGGGGTGAATGCACTTCTTCTCTCGCGTTGCGATGCATCGCGGCGCGGAGCCGGAACGAGCGTCGATGGACGAAACGCGTGCTGACGTCCGAACGCTTTTAGGCAGCGTCTTTGACACTCGTTTCCTCGGCGACCTTTCGCTTTGTATCCGAGCTCCGTTGTTCCCTTTCGAGAGCGAGGTCCGAGTTTCGTTTCCGGTCCTCCTCGCGGCCATTGTGACGGCGGTAACGATCGCATCGATTACGTACTTGCGAAGGAGTTCGATGGTATTGGAGGAGTTGATATCTGGTTAACCCTTTCGCTACGAAGAGCGTACATAGGCATTGTTGAATTAGTATATGAGAAATTGAGCTACGTTTTATTGCAGGAGTATAGTTTATGGCAAATACCATTTGTGTGAAATGTCGGTGGATTATAGAGTTGTATTAGATTGGAATTTGCGTTATCCAGTATTTGGTCGGCCATATCAATCGTTTACATTCTTCGTTTTCATTTCTTCACCGTGATTTTATGGTTTACAGCTTAACGACTTAATAGACCGACATTAGCGTGATCGTAGACACGTATTTAGTTAAAGTACGAGTTACGCGGATTTTCTCGATCAAAGACATATCTGTTCCACCTTAACGGAATTATATAACATATATTTTATCCTCGCGATCCGGCGCTAATAAGCAATCAGAATCGATAAGATTAGATATACGATGTTCTTTAACAGACCGCTGCAATATCTGCAAACTATAATCACAAAAGTTACAGAATAAAAGGATTAAAATACAAAATGCTAATTCTGAATAAACCATCGCAATATTTTTAAAGTATAATCACAAAAATTATAAAACAAAAGAATTACAGTACAAAATGGTAATTCTGATCAAACCATCGCAATATTTTCAAACTATAATCACAAAAATTACAAAGCAAAAGAATTAAAGAACAAAATGGTAATTCCGAACAAACCATTGCATTATTTTCAAACTATAATCACAAAAATTACAAAGCAAAAGAATTAAAAAACAAAATGCTAATTCTGATCAAACCATTGCAATATTTTCAAACTATAATTACAAAAATTACAAAATAAAAGAATAAAAGAACAAAATACTAATTCCAAAGAAACCATCGCAATATTTTCAAACTATAATCACAAAAATTACAAAGCAAAAGAATTAAAGAACAAGATACTAATTCCGAACGTACCATCCCAATATTTTCAAACTCTAATCACAAAAATTACAAAGCAAAAGAATTAAAATATAAAATGGTAATTCCGAACAAACCATCACAATATTTTCAATCTATAATCCAAAAATTACAAACTAAAAGAAATAAAAAACAAAATGCTAATTCTAAACAAATCTCCGAAATATTTTCATACTAGTCACAAAATTTATTACCTAAAACAAAAAAAAAAAGATTAATAAATAACTTAGAATCCTTATTCTGCCTCGTGAGAAATGAAGTTAGAAACCATAGGCAATAAAGAAGTCGTCACGTTCAGAGTATAGGGATTAGCGATTCAAAGCGTTCGAGGGGGATTTGCATTTCGGAAAGTCAGGACGCGCGATTCCCAAGGAAGGATGGGGACGGGAAAACGACGGCAGACTGGAAATAATTAAGCTTCCCGTGGAGCCGTTAATTTTCGTCGAACAGCCGCGTCGTTCGGTAATGCAAATTTCGGAAAGCCGAGACTCGCGTTGGTGGCTCTCGGCGTCGCGCGGACGTTCCACGGATATACGAACATTGTACTTTACGAGACTCTTTCTACTCGCGCGCGTCTTCTCACGAGCCTCGGCGCATATCTTATCCGCGCAAGGTGAACGAGGTAAATTTACGATCTTCTAGCCGTTTCTATTGAAAGAACACGGGGTACACGCATGGGGCCGAATGCACTCAAGCGTCTTGTGTTTTCTGATTTCAGGTGAGTACAGCTGATCCACGATCGGAGACCTCTCGCTGCGTCCTCGAGTTACGATCTACAAGGGTCCTGGATGGTTGGTCGGGAATCGGAGATAGGTAAAAAATTTTAATAGACGGGAATTAAATCATTTTGAAGCAATTATCAGGATGTTTACAAGGATTTTTACGTTCGATCGATGAACGGTGGCAATGGGATGAATTTCTATTCGTAGCGCTTTTCGTAGAGAATTCTTCGAATGATCTTCGATTGGTTAATTTTTTAAAAAGTGTGTTTTTTAATCGGTAGTCCTTCGAAGGATGGTATGTAAAAAAATTGTAAAATTTAATTCTTCCGGTGTATTAGTTTTATTTGCATTTGAGATTCATGCGAAGTAATCGTTATATTTTCGAGATATTACCGGTCATTAGTAATCGCTGAAAGAACTACCATTTTGTGCGCTGCGATCCAAATATTGTAAGACGAACTGCATAATATTGAAACTTATCTAATTTTAATCCGGTCTATTTTTCCTCGAAACATTAAAATTACGTGTTTTGTGATATGTAAGAAAAAGTAAAAAGAAAGATCGACGAACGTAATTCTAGTGCACAACAATCGTGATGCAATGGGACACAGCAATGCAGCAAAACATCGTAAAGACAGGAATCTTGGAATGAAACAACATCACGATTCCGCGAAATTCCTCAGCGTATAAATCACGGGACGAGATAACAGACCTACAAAAACGACTCGCACCTCGCACAATTCCAAACATCGAATACAAAATTACCAAGAAATTGGTATGCAGAATTCGTCTGCCGGCCACGTAATCTTCCAGTTCGAATTCTTTCGCGACAATGATTGCTCTATGGCACGTTCGAACAATACGTAACACAGACTGGCTGTAAAAAAAGCGCGTGTCAGTCGATTTTCGGCACCGAAAGCAGAGAACAATGCGGCATTGTCAACCGGTGATCGTTTCTTTCGCGCACGAACGCCAAGGAACGCGGACGAGGCGTTTTGAAACGCGTGAAAAATTCTTGTCAACGTCTGGAACGTACGCAAGGTGTTTCGAGGAGATGGAAACACGAACAATGGGACAGACGTGTTGCGCAACGGACAGAAAACGGGTTATTTCGTGGCATTCCTCGCGGTTTCGCGACAATGGCGCGTTACGACGGCACCAGGTCACAGACGACGTCCTGTCTCATGAGCGTACAATGATGAACCGACGAAGAATTCCGAGAAGCGCAAATAGGCTTCCTGGCGAATCTCTCGTGAGAGGCTGTCGGTTAACGAGCAGCTCGCCTCCCTGGTCGAATATCGTTGCAACGGGATGACAAAAGCATCTGGAATCCCGGTTTCATAACGTTCTCTGTAACAATCCGTCTTTTTCTTCCGTCGTTCGGTTTTCTGGTGCTTGTCAATGGGAATCTTGAAGGCATCGAGGATTTTCGTAACTTCTTTGGGAAAGTCTATCTTCTCTTCGAAAGTAGATTGTTTAGAATAGAATGTGTAAAGTCTGTGTTGTATTGTTATTAATGTTATTAATGCATTGTTATTGTTATTAATCATATTGTGTATTAGTTATTAATCACGTGCTGTGATACTAATTCGAAAACATTTGATCCCAAAGTAGTTAAGAATTTAAGAAATATTTTGGGGAATAATTCGGAGCTGTGTATGTCCATAGATATATTTATAAAATTAGTATTAACACATTAACGACGGGACCTTGTTTTTGTAAAACTTGCTAGGAAATAAAGTTACGATCGAATAAATTCCTGCTTGCATACTTTCGACAATAAATTGTACTCTAAACATAGCTCTTGATTTAAAGTTTGAACAGAACAGACGACTTTTTAGAAGTAACCTTTTTACATCGTTTACTATTTTCACCTTTTCAAGCTCTGAAATACAAAACACGAGAAATTTCGTGATCCGTCCTCAATGTGTTAACAAAACGATGAATTACAGAGAAACTATTATTCCTATCTAAATTAAATCACATCCGATCATCGTACACATTGAAAACAGTTTATCCCTTTGCATGGAAGCCATCTCGCGACATTTTTATAAGAAACTGTGCAAACAGAAATCGTGTCGTATCTCGATACATATACCATACTTTTTCATTTACCGTCTCTCGCCATCTGAAATAGAAAACTTCGAGAAAACATGCATGTTAAAAAAAAGTTATGACATAAGTTCATCCTCCGTAATTATTAACACGTTGACTGCCGTGGGGGTCACCGGTGACCGGCACTCGACTTGGCTACAGCACCATGGGGGCCACCGGTGACCGGCGACGCGACTAATAGTAAAATACATAATTATAATAAATATCGATACTGATAAATTTTAAAATAACACCACTGTTACTATAATGGTTTGAAGAAATTAATACCATAAAGGACATGCAAAAATAATTTTATTCGTACAAGGAAAATATACATATTTGTTTTTATCATAATACACATCGCATAAAAAGAAATTCGTCTTGGCGCCATGGGCAAACCAAGTAAAATGCGCGCGGCAGTCAACGTGTTAATAAACTCCGATGTCCCCTGTAGAGGCGACGCTCGAGCGCAAAGGGTTAATTTCTAAGAGAAGAACTTGCAAACCTCGAGAAAAAGGAACGACAGAGTATCGCGATAAAAAAATACTCGTTCTTGCGTCGCATAGAGTATACAAAGAAGCTAGGCGCCGAAACGAACCGGTAATAGACGATCAAGCGCTCAGCTCGCCGCTCGAAATTGCACAATTAACCTTTACGTCCTACGCGCGATCAGGGCTCTAAAAAAAGGCTGCTTCCACGGAGAAAGGGGATTCAATCAGACTCTCTGTCGCTGATCAGCTGTAATTGAGTAATCATCGTGACGCCGCGTGTCTCCTACACGTCGCACGCCCACGCGGTCGAAACGATCGAGCAAGGGAAGCAGTTTCGAAAGCCTCGGGGACATAATTGCGAGCGGCGCGTTAATTGTACGCGCGACCGTGATTGCACCTGGTCATTGGTCCGCTTTGTCGGCACGATATACGGTCGTGTAATAATGTATTGCGATACTTGCAGCTCTAAGGGTGGGCGATTGAAATTTTTCGCTGTTATTTGCAAGCAGAGCAAAACCGAACGGAGCTTCAAGCGTGGACCGTCACGATTTATCATGCGGTAAATCTTTATTCCATTCGCTTATTCCATTTCTCTTCACTTGAGATCATTTAATAGGAAATCTTATATCNAAACCTCGAGAAAAAGGAACGACAGAGTATCGCGATAAAAAAATACTCGTTCTCGCGTCGCATAGAGTATACAAAGAAGCTAGGCGCCGAAACGGACCGGTAATAGACGATCAAGCGCTCAGCTCGCCGCTCGAAATTGCACAATTAACCTTTACGTCCTACGCGCGATCAGGGCTCTAAAAAAAGGCTGCTTCCACGGAGAAAGGGGATTCAATCAGACTCTCTGTCGCTGATCAGCTGTAATTGAGTAATCATCGTGACGCCGCGTGTCTCCTACACGTCGCACGCCCACGCGGTCGAAACGATCGAGCAAGGGAAGCAGTTTCGAAAGCCTCGGGGACATAATTGCGAGCGGCGCGTTAATTGTACGCGCGACCGTGATTGCACCTGGTCATTGGTCCGCTTTGTCGGCACGATATACGGTCGTGTAATAATGTATTGCGATACTTGCAGCTCTAAGGGTGGGCGATTGAAATTTTTCGCTGTTATTTGCAAGCAGAGCAAAACCGAACGGAGCTTCAAGCGTGGACCGTCACGATTTACCATGCGGTAAATCTTTATTNTAATAAGCTTTCTTCTCTTGGAGGTGCGTTTTCTTTTTTTTTTCTTTTTTAAGAAAGATCTATGAAACATTCCTATCTCAGTATCTACTGTATATTTGTCTCCAAATAATTGAATTTTTATTTCACACATTTTAACACTAGAACTACCGACGATTAAAGCGTACTTATTTCTACCGAAAAAATCATAATGAAAGGTATATAAAAAAAATACACAGTGCAAGGGAAACTTTGTCTATATTTTTAACAGAAAATCATGGAAAATTGCCTGCGAGATGCCATAGTCAATTTATAAAATTGTTATAAAAAATTACGAATGGGTCATTTTTACCACTCTGGTAGTTCCAGTGTTAAACACCACTTCCATTAACCCGGCTTCTATCCTAAAAATTCTCTTTCTAACGACACTCTTATTTTTATTTTTTTTAATTTTCTAATTTTCTAATTTCCAGAAAGTCATTTTTAACACAAAAGAAAAACGAACTCCTTTGTATTTATCTCCAAATTAGGAAAAATAACGCTCAACCCAAACCTACCCCTAATCATCGTAGAATTTTCAAATTGCTAATAAAAGTAGATACGGTGTGCGATTTTGCACAGAACTCCCCTTTCCAGCTCCGTTCTAACTTTACCTCCCAATTAATCATTTCAACCATTTAATTCTGCTCGGTAATATTTACCCAGTGTCCCCTTCAACAGCTCGGCCAGAGGACAGAAGTTAGAACCCAAGCATAACGAACAATGTATCGCAAAGGGGGAACGTTAATTTCCCCGAATAGTTTGGCGTGTGTGCCAGATGACAGAACGAGCGTCGTTTCCTCGCAGGCGGAATTCCACTGGCCACGACGATTTCCTGGTTCAAGTGCAACTGTCGAATATGCGCGGGCATTCCACGGCGCGGCAGGAATTTAGACGACATGGAAACGAGCCTCGCAACGTGGCTGCATATCGTTGCAGCGTATTTATGCGTTAGGCATTTATTACGACACGACGTTGTGCATCTAATAACCTCTGT
The DNA here is from genome assembly GCA_019453375.1 of Ctenoplectra terminalis. Taxonomy (NCBI): domain Eukaryota; kingdom Metazoa; phylum Arthropoda; class Insecta; order Hymenoptera; family Apidae; genus Ctenoplectra; species Ctenoplectra terminalis. Next base: position 103,247 of record SMSQ01021058.1, read on the forward strand.
TCCACGGCATGGAGTCGCGAACAGGCCGCGATACTTGTTCCCGTCGTACGCCCGTGGCCCGTTACTCTTCTTCGTTCTCGCTATATTTCGCGCTCGTGTCCCCGTCACGTGTTTCTCATTTTCAATTGTGCTCTACTCCTACTGAACCCTTCGCCCCCCGACTTCCTTTCCCTTCGAAACGTTTCGTGGCATGCACGGCGTGTAATTAATGTCACGGATGACTGTCACGCGCGGGGAAATTAAACTCGCGAAAGATTGGCCGGCAGCGGGATCATTTGTCTGTTGCGCGGTGCTTCGTGTAACTCGAATGAACGCTGGCAGAAATATTAATGCGGTTCGTATTGTATTAACATAATACCGCGCGTTGGTGCTTGAGATTTTTGCTGACAGTGGGAATGTCTAGGAGAATGGGTTAAGGAAGTGTATAGTCGGTCGGTTAGGGGGCGGTTTTGTCAGAAGGTCGGGGTAATTAATTTCAGGTAATTTTGTTCGGAATGAGGAAAGAAGAAAGGCGATAGTTAATGTTTGGAGAATTAGTTATAGCAGGTACTGGGTACTACTTATGTCGGTGATAGGTTATTAAAATTTATTCCATAGGGTAAATAAAATTTATGATATCAATTTACATTTACTGCCGGTTCATTAGGAGCGGGTCATTTATTTTTGTTCAAAGAAAGAAACTGTTGGTACCTTATAACGATACGTAAAATCTCTTTCCACGAATAGCAATTCCAGGCCTGTTGACTTATTCACTGCTTATCACGAGCTTAACAAGTGCGCGTAACTAATTTACCGGTAATAAATTACCGAGCATTACCGAGCGTTACCCAGCAAACCTCGCATCTTTCGACGCCGAGACGAAACTAGTTTACAAAAATCATTAAAAATCTTCCCCATCTGGTATCAATGTTTATCGAACGCTTTGCATCGTCGCACTAAAATGTTTACTGTTACAACTGTCGTATTGCCACGAGACGCTTCGCGTTCTTAAATGGGGTAATTAAAATTCAAACGGTATGCTTCAAGCGGGAATTCATTAACTTCGCGATGCTCGTATAGCCTTCGTCAGGAGTGATGTCGACAGGTAACGTTTTCACGTCATTTCTCTCGCTGCTTCTCTATTTTCCTCTCGTTTATCCGCCGCTGTGTTCCTCGTTCGTGTCGCGCCGCTTGTTTCTCGTCGTTAATTGTTGTCGTGAACGCCGAGAGACACGGATTTCGCGTAACGAGTGTCGCGTGTGGCGAACAAAAAGCCCAACCGCATACCGACGCCACCGTGATCGCGATGACAATGAAAATGGCGTCGCGCCGAGCGATACATCGATGTCCCCGAGACATTGTCTCGGTTAATCGGGACTAATTACCGAAATATAATGTTGGATTATTAAATCAGACTGATGTACGATCGGACGGAACGTGAAACAGTTTCTGACACGGGGCGACTAACGGCACTTCTTTCGCTACACATTGTACGCAATTTCTCTTCTAGGTCATCTCTTTTCCACTCGCGTCATGTCACGCGTTTCTCACTCTCGATTGTGCCGCGAGAGGAACGCGTGTCTTGCTTCCTCCGAAGCTTGTCGTGTCCAATTATTACAAAGGAAATATTGTTCCAAGCTTGCCGTGCCGCCTTGGAATTCGCCATTTCACGAGCGCGACGGTTTGTGCATCGTGGATCACCCGTGACCCGTGGTGGTGGAAATTTCAGTCAGGATAATTGTTTTCAGCTTTTTTTTTTGCTACTTATTTATTTTCGCATTTATTTTTTTTCTCTTGTTTTTGGGTAGTTTAATTTTACTCTGAGTTATTGTGAGTTGTTTTAATTATTTATTTGTGTGGTTATCGTATTTTTAATAGTTGGAATTTGATAGAGTTTTGGAAAGAATTTCTGAAATTATGAATTTGATAGAAATTATATAAGAAGATATAGAGAGATTATTAGTTTGTTGAATGAAATTCTTATTTAATAATAGCCAGGATAATTGTTTTCTTTATTTTTCTTTTTATTTATTTTTGCAGTCAGTTTCTTATTCTGTTTTGGGTAGCTTAATTTTATTCAGGGTTATTGTGAGTTGTTTTATTTATTTGTGTGGTTATCGTATTTTTAATAGTTGGAATCTGATAGAGTTTCGGGAAGAATTTATGAAATTATAAATTTGATACTAATTAAATGAGAAGATATAGAAAGATCGTTAGTTGACCGAATAAAATTTCTATGTTATACATTTCAATATTATTTTTGCTGTTGAATTAATTAAGTTTACGTGTTCCATATTTCGAAATAGAAACCTTGCACTTCTTTTACGCGATAAATTTAACATTGGTCATACGATATAAATATCACAGTATCTCAGATTATCAATAACCCGCGATCAAAGTCTCAACGGTGAACAATGCCTTATTTTACGTACATTATTAACGAACCATTGTTACAGTTAAAAGAGCTTCTTCTTTTATCTCCCCCCCCCCCTCAAAAGAAAGAAAGAAAGAAAGAAAGAAAATCACAAGATATTAAATATTCCAAACAACATACCTCACGATGCAACTAGAAAACGTCCTGAATTTAACAGGTTCAATTTCGCAACGCGGTAGCGGACAATTTTCGACTGATTAAAATTCAAGCATCGTTCGGTCGTTTCGGTTTCCGGTTCCTCCGACCAAAAAGTAAAATCGACAATACACATCGCGCATAATTGCGTTTATATCGTGCACGTGGCCGGTCGCGGTGCGTGTGGGCACGTTTAGTCGGTGAAAAAAAAATTTCGACGACCCAGATTCACGGTTGCTCGAATCGTTGGTTCCGTTCCGTGGTTAATTCGCAGCGTTTAATTGCTATTTATCGAACTGGTAGAATCGATCGAACGCGTTACCTACGATTCGATCGTGCACGCGATTTGATTAGCTTTACCGATTACGATTAACGACATTAGCTCTCGGAATATCCTGGCGTCGAAACTGAAACGCTACGGTTACGCTCGTTTGCTCCCTGGTTTCGTGCATAATAATAAAGCTACGAGTATTAGATAACGGTGTAATCGATAGAAAATTGTACAAGCGCTGTCGTGTCTGAAGTTGTAATCGGTGGAACGAGGTTTATGTGGATGTACAGGGTTGTTTCGCAAAGCGTTGATAATGAAGAATACTGTTGTAAGTAAAAGTTGTCTGGTTACGACGAGAAACTTGATGTTAGAGAAATTTAAACACCAGTTTCGGTTTTTTTTTTTAACAAGTTAACTCGCAATTACTGTTCTTCTCTTGGAGCAAATTCTGCAACGCATATATTAAACCGAATAATCTGTTTCTTTTTCCATATCGAATAGTTCTTTCTTTCTATTCTTGCTGCTTTGAAAATTGCTTGTGATCATTGATTTTTGAGGTTTAATTTTCAAATTAATAATTATTTGTTAGACAATGAAAAAGTGCTTCCTGAAATTTACTTATTTATTTATTTCGCGTAAATTTTAATTCTCTAGCACTTTCAGTATAACCAATAAGCGAAACGATAGGGTAAATCCGAGATTGTTGGACTACCGGGAGAGATCGGTCATTATTAATATCTCAAAATAAAACAAATAAATCGGCTTATTATTATTCTCATATTGACTATTGTCTCAAAACCGTATATATATTATAAATTACATTTAAAATTTTGTGCATATTAAAAAGTGAAACAAAAAAAAAAAAAAACTATTTCGAAACCTTCGCAAACGAGAATTGAATTAAATATATAAAGTATGAACGTTATTTCATAATCGATGCTCTAACCACGACATTTCTGATTTACATGAAAAATTGAAGAAAAAACAACATATCAACTAATTTTCTCTCCTATTATATTTCATATAAGCTACATTTTCCGCTGTTTGCAATGATCCAACGCTCTAACCCGAACACGAGGGTGAGACCGTCCATTTGCAACGTTGCTATTTCTAGATTAAGAAAAAAAGTATGATACATATTCCAAATTATTTATACGCTACTTTAATTTTCCCAAAACAACAGAAATTTTTAAAAACCAACAACGCGATTGTTCTCAAAAAGTGTTCCAACTATCCCGGACGTATCCTAAATTAAACGGCTAACGCGATCCCTTTTACCTTCACGACAAAATGGCCAAGGCGCGGTTGCGTAACGCGATCTCGCAATTTACTCGTAATTAATTCATTCCACGGAGTCACGGATCGATCTGGAAACTTTAATTACGAGTTATCTGGTTTATCGTTTCGATTACATTGTCCCGTGGCCGATCGTGCGGTCGCGATCTTGCTCGACGCGGGCTGCTCCATCGCTGTCGGATCGTTTGCACGATCTTTGCCAACCCTATCTGTTTCGCCGTGTCTGGTTTCTGTAATACATGCATTACGTCGGTGGCCTGTGCACGAAACGCACGCCAGACTTTTCACCCGTGTCTCAAACGACGGTTGCACCGCTTGTTTCGCCACGGAACATGGCAAATCTCGCCACGTTATGAAACGGCGCCACCGTCGTTCATTCTATCCGCTCCTATTTCCGGTTCTTTTCGCCAGCGACCAATTTGCTCGCGCTCCATAGCCCCGCGTGCTTTTGCACACGATTTACAGGGCGTTGTTTTCGTTGTTGGCTCGCCGAGAGTTTGTTCCGAGGCCGGTTAGTCGAGATTTGTTCCCAGTTTCCGCGAGAATATACATATTGCACGTCGATGAATTTTACGATCGACGAGATTTACGCTGCATCGGCTCCGAGAAAGTGCATAACCGTTGCATGGTAGTTTATCTGGGAGCTGGTACGATCGTGTTGGTTTCATTGAATTTTATGCTGACTGTAATGTTTCAATTTTAGTTCCCCGCGAAATTAATTGGTTGTCGGACCTTTTTTGTTATTGATTATTGAATCGGGATGTAAAGCAGGTAGTCTGTGCAAAGTGGTTTTGTTTAATTTACGACCGCAACTTGGGTTATTAATATCTTGATTATCTTGAATAGAGGAACGGATATTTTTAGGGATAGAATTATGGTACACGTTGGGACTTTTTGAAAACAGAATAGAGTGCAATAAATTATAAAATTCATATCGTAAGCAAGAATTGCGATACAATTTTTCTTTTTCTTTTATTTTTTTTTTATTTTAGTATCTGGTATCGTTTCTGAATAATAAAATTAACAAGATATATGAATCTATCTTCAAATCATGAGTGGAAATAGGAAAGAGAAGAATGTTAATTACCATAGCAATTTTTTACGAGAATAGTGTACTTAAACAACCTTGCAAATATTTGAAATATTTTGCTAAGTCGCTTCAAATGTTTTTCAAAAATCAATCTTAAATTCTCAGAATTATATGTTACCTGTTACAAAATTGTAGAAATTTTACAAACCGACGTCGATAAAAATAGCTAATTAATTAATTAGTGCAACGGAAACCGCACGATAGCTGCATGTTGCGCAGAATTCAAGAAATCGTTGAGTGAATGCACGTAGCTAGTAGAATAAGCACGAGATCGCTACTGCGCAGCCGTTAACGTAGAAGTGGGGGATCTCTGAAATACGAAATAATTAAATCCTCAGTCATCGTCCGTCCTTTGTCGGTGAGGTTCTGTAGCGACGGTGTTCGCGCATTCGATCACGTTCCAAGTGACATCGGAAGATCTAATCGTTTACATCAGACACTTGAAAGAGAGTCAGTGTCATCGTTGACTCGATTACGTGTAAGCGACTAAAATTTCCACTCGGTGGACCGGAAAAGTGTTTCGTAAAAATAATTTGTGAAAATTCTTAATTATATGTTCGAGACATTTTTTAAATTTCAATTCTAGTGAAAGTGTAGTTTGTTATTATATTGGAATGCAGTATGGCGACGTCCTTCCTTTCATTTTTCCATCTTTAGAAACGTGAGTACTTAGAAATTTTATTACAATTATTTTAATGTCAGCTTTGACGTACATTTTTTTAAATTTAGAGTTGCAACTAATTTCAAAGTATGACATTTTGAGCGATTTTATTTAGAAACGAACACTTGCTATTAATTAATTTAGTTATTTTGAGAGCTAGCTTTAACATTCACTAAAGTAAACGAAACACAAATAGAAGATTCATTTTGGAACACCGTTCGTTTATTTATCCTTTAAAGTAAGATATGACGCGTTTAACACTAGAACTACCGACGATTAAAGTATATTTCTATTAAAAAATTCGGAATAGTAGTATTAAAATTCATAGTAAAAAATTTAGAAAAACTATAGAATGCAAATGAAATAAATCTTTATTTAGGTTCGTTGCAGAAAATCGTAATTTTTAAAATTGCACCATTATGAGTTTATAGAATTTCAATAAATAAATAACACGATCTATTTACTTATATAAAAAAATGCAAATTAGTTATTTCGACCACTTCGACAGTTCTAGTGTTAATACGAACACAACTAAATTGTCTAAGATTCTACATAATATTTTTTAAGACAAATCTTACTCCGTACAAAGTTCAAAAACGACGAAAGTACACTATTACCTTCGTTCCTAAGATAATCGACATACCATTGAATTTGATAAGCACTTCCATGCTTCCCAATATATTACGCACTGCTATCGCCTAAAATAACTCAAGCTCAGTTCATTAATACGAACATTACCGTTCACGTACGAGGTCTCCCACGCTATCCATAACGTTATCCAAGAATCGATCATTATCCACCGCGTTTCTCGCGATTTTTCGCAAATTCGAGCCCAGCGGAGCTGGACTCCGCTTCAAATCCAATACAAATTTCCTCCATATCGTATATCATTACGACGCCTCTTATCTAATCTCGCGTACTTGCACAAATATATACCCATAGATAAAAGAATCGAGTGGCGAGATTACGTGTCGGGCAGCCGGCTAGGGAATTTGAAATCTGTTCGATCCGTTCTATCCGATCGCCGTTATCGCCAACTGGTGCTATTCGCATAAAATTAACGCCTATTGACCGATCGGGAAACATTCAAGGGACGAAAATCGTGGCTCGACGTTACTTTTTTTTTTTTAATTTCCTTGTCTCGAGCCAGAAAAGAGCACGATTCGACGCTTGTTCGACGTTTATTTGCACGCGATGTGGGGGACGCAACGATTTACCCGGCTGCTTTTACAATTTTGTTGTACCTCCTCTCGGTTTTGCACCTTGAAGCTTATTTACATAAGATTGAGTGCAGGACGAGTACAGAAATATATTTTTTATTTTGATATTTATTATTTTGATTAGTGGATTTTGTGCATAGTTGGAAAGATGTCCTCTGCGAATGAAATTGTATTCGTGGGGGTGGTGTCATTTTTGAGATAGATATACGCGTGGGGAAATTATTTTTGTATTTATTTGCAAGAAAAATGTTTGTGGTAAAAGTAAATATAATTGAATATTATTTATTAGTATCGTTAAAAATTGTTAAATGACCAATTCATAGTTTCTTATAAAAATTGTATAAATTTATTGTGAAACATTTCAGAGAACTTTTTGCAATTTCCTTTCAAAAGTATAAAATAGATCAATATTTATCTCTCTTACGTTGCACACTTTTTTTCAATACGCGTTATATATTTTTTTAGAATACCCATAATTTTTGTTTCTTTGGGTACAAATAGCTGTACTTAGTGCTCCTTTGGCTCCGCTATGGAGACATTCTGTATTCAACACGATTACGCTCAATTTCCAAAGATATCGCGCCACGATGTCTACCAAAATAAAAAATTCATGTTTCGTTTACGATAGGAAACAGGATATTTGTAAAATAAATAAAAACAAGTATTCTCTCAAGCACTAGGAATTTTTTTCCGTTGAAAATAAAATTTCTTTCCTTCAGTGATAAAGAATCGTACGGAGTGCATTAGTCTTAAAACAAACGAAAAAAAAATTTTTCTGTCGGTTCGTCGTCGGTCCATCGCAGGCTGTTTACATGCTGGGCTCATGCTCGGCCCCGTCCTATACATAAATAACATAATAAAGGACCTTTAAGGTTGTCGCCCACTACACCAAACGCGAAACGAGCTCGGAACGACTGTCTATCGCTATTTACTTTGTATAATATTTACATGCCAAGCTTCTCGAGCATCGAACGAGGTCTGAACGAGCCCTTCCTCGCGCACACATAATAACGAAACGATCGGGAATGACAAAACACTATCGACTCGTGTTTCACCAGTACGATCGTTTCAAGTTCGATCTCTGTGGTAAACGACAACCTTTAGTACGTTAGATTCGTGCATGGCCCAAACCTGCGAAACGTTGGGCGGTCTTTCCACCCACGATTAACCGCACTCCACACTCCTTTTCGTCGCACGCGCCGCGTGTGGTACACTCGTGACCGGCCATTTCGTAAATTGGATTAACGGTCGTGCAGGCCGGATAATTGACCTGGCTCGTAATTCGTACGTTCGTTCCTCTTGGCCCTTTGTTGCGTGTACCCTTCATTATTCTCCGCCTGAGATCCTTGGATATATTCATATGGTTCTTTCCTCTCGTTTACATTTTTTTTTTTTTTTCCTTTTTTTTGTTACGTTTTGGAAGGGATTTTTGGTCAATCGATTTGTATGAAGTTAACATTAGAATCCCGGAAACTTCATCTTAGCTAGTATTTTATTAGTGGTTGTTTTTATCGTGTACACTTTTGTTAATTTTGTAAAACGTAATGTGTTTTTTATGAACAATATTTTAGGATAATATCATAGGATTATATTATCTTATTATAGGTATTATCGTATATAATATATCGTATATATTATAGGTATAATCGTATTATAGGTATCTTAACTCTTTGACTACGGCAGATTTTGAGACGCGCCGGTCGTACCACATGCCTAAGAATTCTTTTACAATGTCTAGAAGAATTCATTTACAAGATCTATCGGAATAATGATAGATAAAATATTCAAAGCGCTTGTATGCGCTCTCCGTGTCAGAAAACCAAACTGTGTTGAGCGCTTATATGCGCAAAATTTCTGAGCGCGTATATGCGCCCACAGTAGCCAAGGGGTTAAATTATCTCAAAGAAACTCGTAAAGAAATTAACTCGCAAAGAAATTATTGCTAATGACCCAGGTGTGATATGAAAAAAGAAATTTTCAACAAATTTCAACAAAAGAGTCATTGAGGATTAAAGCTCTAAAACCAAGAGAATTAAAATAGTAAAAAATAAAAGAATAAAGATGATAAAAATGATAAAAATGACCGTATCCGAGATTCTAGCGTTAACCCTTTGCAGCCGTACGTCGAATTAGACTCCATCCACCATTTTGTTCCATTCCTTTCAGTTGTACCACTTGAAACTGATTCTTTTGTATCAAAATTAAGTTCAATAGGAATTCATTAATGTAGATATATATTGCTTATAAAAATTATAAAATATAATTTATAAAAATGTGAAAAATTATCTAAACAGGGTAAAACATGATACGTGATTCGAAATGCAAAGGGTTAAGGGTTAACGCGTTGCCGATGAAGCGATCACCATCATCAATGAAACGATCGGACTCAAGGAACATCTGTTAACCCATTCGCTGCCAAGCCTAAATTATATGAAGTCATTCCCATTGCCATTTAAATTTGTAAAAGATCATTCTCTTCAGATTTTCAAGAAATAAAGTATAATTTTTGTAAAAAATTTTATTCGTAGTATTTTTTCAAGTTTTTTACATTTCTATATTTATGTTTGTAGCCACAAAAAATTTGCTAATTCAAAAGCCTGAATGTTATAACATATTTAAAGTAGGACGAGTATACTCGTCTTGGCGATGCATGACACCCTCCCAAAGACGAGTATACCCGTCCTTGGCAGCGAATGGGTTAAAGAAAAAATGGACAAAATGGAGCTACACGCGCGTGAAACCTCACTTCCCTCTTCTTTCCCGCGAATCGCGATTCGCGAACGATTCGCGAACGATTCGCTGGTAGTCATGATTCCTCGTAGCTGTTATCCTTGACGAGTTTCTCGTACACGTGCGCGGAAACGTGCCGTCGTCGCGGTTTCAGCGTAACAAAAGGGGAACGAAAGTTGCACGCGAAAAGTTTCATAGAAATCCAGCTCGGTGATTGATACGCGTTTATTTAGAATTCGTCTGGCCGTGCGACTGCCTTTCAGATCTTATTTGGCCTGCCAGCCATGGCGTTAGCCGCGCTGATGACGCAGCTCAACCGTACGATTTCGAAACGTTGATCTAATTGTATGATTTAGCGTGCTCTCGCTGATTGCTCGAAACGAGATACCAGTGTTTCATTCAGACTTGTGGTTTACACGGTTCGCGTAAACTTTTCGCGCTATCTAACACTTGCTTCGTTGGTAATTTTCTTATACTATATATCGGTTGAAAATTAACTCCGATATAAACGGAGATTGATATCAAATTTTTTATAATCTTCCATTCCTTTCTTTTTCCATAAAAAAACCGATTCAATTTTAATTCTTACGCGAGCAATCGGGTACACGTTTCTATATTTTCATGAATAATTTGTTATGTTCTTGTGAATGTCGCAAAACCATGACTTGGAGAATTTGTCTTCGATTCACGCTTTCGGAATAAAAATTTATGAAAGTATCCCGATTGTTCAATAATCGTGAATTTTTTGGTTGTCCATATAAGGGTTAAGAAGTTGCGTAGAGGTTATAAATTTTTGTTACGAGGTATTCAACTGATACCATATCTATATTATTTAATAGTATTACAGTGCTTAAGGTGTGCAGTTAATTTCTGCTATGAGGCATTCCGCTCCATCTTCGTTTCAATCCTATTAAAAGCTTTCCTAGGCTGAGTTCCAACAAAGTAACTTCGAAGTTTTCCAATCATTTATAGGAAAGTGAAACACTGTCTAAAATGATAGATGGAAGGCTTTCGCAGTAATTTAATTGATCAGCCGTGGTTTTTCCCGGGTTCTAATCGTGTCCAATCTATTTTAAGACGTCTCGTGACTAATCTTGCTAAGAGATAGGTAAATGAATGCATGAAGAAATTTTATCCTGCATTTTCGATTTAATTTTTTCATGTAAAATCATTACGGTTCACGGTTGTATCATTAGTTACGAAACATCCTGTATTTCAACGATGCGCCAATTATGATTCACGAATAGATTTCAAGCCAGTTCCGAAGAAGCAAACTGCAATGTTAACGAAACATCGGCATCGAATAGAGCGTATAAATCTCTACCTTCTGAACCTTAACCCTTCGCGGTCTTACGTCGAGCCGGACTCGACATTTTTATTTTGTTCCATTATTTTTATTTCTGTGATACGAAACATATTCTTTTATATTAAAATTTAATTTCATGAAAAATTTTCTATCCAGATATCTTATTGGTTATGAAGATATGAAAATTCAGCCAAATTAGAACGCGAACGAAAAATCTTCCGGACAGGCACCTGTGCAAAACTTGGATACACATAGGTGCACGAAATCCGGCTGCCAGTCGCACAAGTTCGCTGGTAGCCACCGCTTGTTCGCTTCGCTTCGATTGCGCAACCGATATTTTCCTTTCCGGGTGTATCGACAGAATAAAAATCGCCTCGTTTCTAGTTACAACACGTCGATGGGGAAACGGTGTTAATATTGACAGTGAGTTTCGAGCGAGATACGGTTCGAACGTTACGTGACTCTAATAAAGGGATTCTATCACGTACCTATCCTCGTTTCTCTTTCTTCCTGACACGTCTCGCGGATTACGCGGCGCGATGCTCTTTGCTTTGAACCAGCGGTAATTTCTCCGTTAATTTCCGAAGGTGCGCTAGCTTCTGTATTATTATTAAACGTGAAAGCAGGTGGTAATGATACGAGTATTGTGTAAAACTGTCGATCGTTCGGTTAACGCGTTAAACGCCACGCCGATTTTGGTCGACATTCGGTTAGACTGTGTGCTGCGATAGTAATTAAAAAATATTTGGGCGCGAAAGAGTTAAGAATTTGAAAGGAAAATTGTAAAGGCCTGTAAAGGAGAGTGGTATCTTTGTTTGACACTAGAACTAGCGACGATTAAATACCTATTTCGAACAGAGAGTTAAAAATGATAACTGTTTGAAAAAAATATAGAATGCAAGGGAAATAAATGTTAACCCCCTGTAGTTCGAATTTTGTTCGTTTATCAGAGAGAAGAACTATGATTGATCACAGTATCTTACTCTGACTGCAAAATTGTTTAAAGCAATATTTGGTATAGATCGTGGTATTATTACAGTAATACGGTAACACAATTTAATAGTACAGTGATAACTAGATGAAATAAATTATTTTGAAATATATACATACATCGGTACGTGACTCTGAAGTCACATCGCGCCACGACTGCGACTTGTACTTGTAGGGCAAAGGGTTAAATTTTGGGAATTATTAATATCGTAGTCAAAATACGTGCACCGTTCTACCGGTTATACAGGAACAACGTGTCTTTTCGTCTAGTCGATCGTGCAGCTTACGTAACAACCGGTTACGATTTCTTTTCCTGGTAACCAGCTGACCGAATCGTAAACGTTACTAATCCCGAGGGAAATGTCGTAACGGTAGCTTTGTCAGCGTTTCAATGCTATTACTCGAAGGGATAGTCGTATAAAGTTTTGGAAAAGGTACAGGACCAGTTTGGTTAACTTGCGATATAAAATGACACCAGTAAGCATGGAACGTTTGAAAAATTTCAAATGAAATATTCTACGTTTGCATATAAAATATATCATATATATTCATATATATATCGTATATCAAATATATCATAATATATCATATATATTATTTTATAAAAATTATTTTATAAAAATATTATCTTTTGAAAATATCGAATTCTGTTTAAAAAAAAACGCAGATGATTTTTTTATTTTTTTTTATTATTCATCATTTCTTTATCTTTATTCTTTCGATAAAGACCAAAGCGACAAAGGAATATTGTATCGTGTCTTTTCGATACACGAGGAATGCAAATTTTTCCGGAAACGCAAACAAGCGTCTCGCGCGTCGTTGATCGGTAACGTGAGGTCGTCGAGTTAGATGACTCACTCGGTGTTCTCGTGTAACGCAAGAAACAGTAGCAGAATACCTTTTTATTTGAAACACGACTCTAGGCCGTATCATTATATAATCTTGTTTGCTGTTTTTAGCTTGTACAAATCGAATAAGAGTACCGCTACACACAAAACTACCAAAGTACGAACCAATAAATATTTATAGCTCCATGACATTGCCTTTCAACTTATCATTACTTTTTTATAACACCATAAAAACGTGAGCGCTAAAAATTATAATCCTGGCGTTGCTTTCAAGCTTGAAACTATTTTCTTTCCTTTTTTTATTTGTTTTTCTTCCTCTTTTTTGACGATGAATCGATAAATCAATATCGATGTCTGTTTAATCCACGACGAGTTTAAGCATTGAAAAAAGGAGAGAGAGAGAGAGAGAAAAAAGTATCGGAGGTTGAAATCAACGTAGCAGGATCTCGAATCGGTTCTTCGCAGCCGGTCGTCCTTGCATCGTAATGAAAGATGCAAGAACTCCACCTACGTCTGTTTTCTTGCCTCTGAAATGTCACGGAGAAAGGCCGCGTTGCTCGCCAAGAACGTGCTGAATATGTCGGCCCGCACCTGTGCGATTTAACGCGTTCTTCCCCTTCTTCGTGTCGTCTCCTCGCTTTTAACGCTCTATCGCTCGAACCTTCGCAATTAGCTTCGACGAACGGCAATTTGCTAATGGACCCACCAAGGATTTATAATAAATTGTATCGCGATTAAAATTGTACGAATATAGCGAGCATTCGGAGATTTACGATAGTTGGGAGTGAAACGCGAGGAGAATTTTTTTGGAGTTATGTTTGAATAGCGCACGGAGCATTAATTATATTAATTTTAATATAATTACTAAATATTCTTTTAAAAGAATATTACGAACATTCTTGTCAATTTTAAGATTTTTATTCCTTTATTATTCTAACATTCTTGTCAATTTTAAGATTTTTATTTCTTATTTTTTTATTATACAATAAAGATTGCAAAAAGGATTGTGGATATAATATATTTTCTGTAAATTCTAGGACTTTTATTTATTTATCTTTTATTATTACATAAAGTTAAGAACTTATAATATTTTCAATCAATTTTAATATTTTGTACAAGTAAAAATTTGATATATTTAGTTCTAACTGCTTGAAATTTTTAGTCCATTAAAAAAATAATACTTCAAACCAATGGTTGATGTCTGAAACAGTGCAAAATTGATATCGTTTATCGAACGATTCTTATTTATTTTTCCCGTCAAAGTTGATGGATGCGTCTCGAGCTTTCCTTTCATACAGCGCCCTTCGCAGCGTGTGTCACCTTCGAATACCTGCTACACGCGCTCAATGCAAAATTATTCATACTCTATGACGGCAGACGTACGGTCCGATATCCTTTCGAATCTCAGCAATAAAGCCGTCAATGTCACGTTAATGTTTCAGACGTAGCGACCTCATACTTTTCTTTGCTGCTGACTTTTTGTTCGATTTATGTTGACGACCACGCGATCTTGCTTACGACCGCCATTGTTCAATCTTTTAAAATTCATAGATGACGAGCAAAGTAGTATGGAAAATAACCATTAGCTCGACATGTATCGATCCATTACAAAATTATCATTTATCCATGGACAAATTTGGGAATTTCAAGCAAAAAAATAATTATCCCAATTGTTCGACTATATATTCGATTATATTCGATTGTATTCGATTATATTCGATTGTATTCGATTATCTTCGATTATATTCGATTATATCCGATTATATTCGATTGTATTCGATTATATTCGATTGTATTCGATTGTATTCGATTATATTCGATTATATTCGATTATATCTTTGACAAAGTAATCGAACGAGCAACCTTACGGGGGGAGAATGGTCATTTCTGGTTAGGGGAGCGTCGTAACTGGTCGAGGTTTATTTTTGCCTTTACCAACCGTAGCAACAGGAACATGAATGAAAGGAAACGATAGGCAAATTGCCAAAGTGCTGTCTATTAATAGTTTACGGGGGTGGAGAAGCTGGAAGGGTTCGATCGCGGAACGTTGCCGTCCAGGAACGCCGTTCCGTCGTTCCACTCGATTAATTGAAATTTATCACGAACGTCTTAATTTGCCTCATATTTTCGTGTAATTATCGGTCACGTGTGGAGCCTACAACATTTTCGACGTTTAAATATAAATTTTGCAAGCTGTCAGCGTTAAATTTCGCAGGGATGTTGCGACGTTTGTTCTTCGAAAAGCAATGATATTTAATGTGCCGTGAAACGTGCGATATATTTATTTTAATTGAGGGTTAATCAGAAAATATTACACTTCTTCGCGTCCAATGCTTCTCAGCTATTGTTAACGCAATTATACGCGTAATGGAAACGCGGACATGGCGAAATTCGTAATTTTTCCTTACGAAATGAATTATTTCTTCGTTGCTCAAAATAATTGCAAAATCATAGTATCATTGTTGAGTATACTGTTCGCAATTTTAATCAATTTTTTTTTTATCGCTCGATTCCTATTATAATTTTTATAATATTCCTATTATGTTATAAAATTAAGACGATATTTGATAAACTCGATGTAGATTATTTTACACAAACTAACCAACTCAAACCTTCCTATACTCTTCCATAAAAAAGTAACAAATCACAAGTCCCTAAAATCTTCTTCTCACGTTGCAAAATTTTTAAAATATACATATTTCTTCGACGAAAGAAAAACAGTGCGCACATATCTAAAAACTAGCCTTTTTCAAAATCTACCAATATTTTTAATTCCAACGACCACGGTACAAGTATTCTAACACCCCAATTCATCTCACAACCTTCCTATATTCCTTCCAGCAATTATATCCACCCTTTTCCACGGACAATATCATCTTGCCTCGAACCTGAAGCATCATCTCGGTTCCCAATTGCGACATCGAACGATTCGATCGACGAATTCACGATTCAGCGTTGCGACGCGTGATCACCCGGACCCGTGACGCGTTCTCAAGGTCCGGGTCAGGCGAAAAAATCATAAGGAACACACAGAGCCATATGGCGAACACGTGTTTACGCGCGTCGCGTTTCTGTGCATTACCCTAGACCGAAATACGAGTATAAGAGCATGGAGCGTACGTGGCCGCGATGTATTTCTGGCGTTAGCACGCGTGTTCCACCCTGAATCCCCTTTCGGTGCAACGGGGGTCGTAAAGATCGTTGATATTTCTCTTGGAATATCCGTCGGCCACCAGCGCGTTCAAGGGGCCAGGATTCCGCGTGATCGCCACTCCGGATAAATGGATCTCTGTCTTCTATAATTATCATTGGCTTTTCGGGAGATTCGTTAGATATTTCGGGGAATTTCGACACGAGAGTAATTTGAGAAGATGGCGCGCGTATTTTGTCACTTATCTACTTTTAGGCTTGTCTTGTTAGTTTACAGAGAATTTTTCTTTTTTTTTTTATTCTCTTTGTAAGTTAGTGGTAGTTGTAAAATTGTGGTTTACAGAGAATTTTTTATTTTTTCTTATTTTCTTTGTAATTTAGTGGTAGTTGTAAAATTATCGTTAATGACGTTGATCGTAATATTAGGTTATCCCATAAATATGTTCGTTTCTTGATTCTAACCTTCAGTTCGAAATATTTCATGCTCTTTTCTTGTCTTCTGAGTGATTTTTGCATTTCTTGGTCAAGAAATTGTAGATCATAGTACAGAGAAATTAAAAAATGTATTTGTTTTTAATTTTATGTGAGTTTTTATTTGTGTTATTTATTTTTTATTTTATTTATTTTATTCTGCTATCGTAGAATTTTTTATCGGTTAAATATCGCGGTGGTGGAAATAAATGGTAATCGGTTGGAACCAAGTTGGAAGAATATGACGGATTACTGTGTTTCGATATTTTCTAAATTAATATTTTCCGAGTTCAAGAAACGATATCGTTTATGAGATCTATTAACAAGTATGTTGTAAGTAGCGGTATGAAGTCGGAATTGATTAACCGACGTGTTCGGAAAGTTATAAGGTACAATATATTAAATGGTCGTAAAAATGTAGATAGGAATTTTATCAGTCAGCTAATTCGCAATGTTGTGAATGACTCGTAGATTTGCTTCCAATGAGTTGCATGATACGGAGTTACAGCAGACTATGCCTTATTCAATCAGTTTGAATTTTGCAAGCTATCGTTTCGCTGTAATTCTTGCTGGAGGACATTCCCAACACACTTTATGGATATCAAAGTATTCGAACCTTTTCAAACGCGTATTGTACACTGTTTGTAAATCATAGACTCTTTCGATCAATCTTCCATTAAAAAGTTAACAATTAAAACTGACCAAATTGGCAAGTGACCATTTTCATATCCATAAAATAAAGAAAAAAATAAAAAAATAAAAAATAAATAAATAAAAATATAATTATACAAAGAGATCAAATAAACACGTATTGCAAAAACGTCACAATCTCTTTGAAACCTATCAAACTTCTTCTATCGATCAATAAAAGTTGAAGAAGCATTGTTGCGTCCCTCAGACCGGATCGTTGGAACTGACACACAGAGTTCGCTAACAATTCGTTTTATCGAAAACTGTCGATCAGCGAATCAACGAAAATTAATCGAACAATTGTGCTGCGAGACAAAGGGGACCGTGAAAAGAGAAAAGTTCTGAATTACGGTGTCACTTTTCAAAATCGATCAATCGTTCAACAAAACATTTCAATCAACGGAGTAAAATCACATTTGGATAATATCGAAGAGCACGAGACTCGATAAAACAAATATCGACTCGGTGTCTGCAATTTTTGATCAATTACGCCGGAACGAAGTCGTATAACAGAAAACAGAAACGGATAAGCCTTATTCCGTCGGGACGATTGAGCTACAGCAGGAACAACGAGACGTACGTTTAATTGATAGCAATTTTACTCGTCTCAGGAGCGATCGAGTCGCGGTGAACTCGCGATCGCTCGTAAATATCTTTTCAAGCACTGAAAGAAAATCCATTTTCTAGGCAATTCGAAAGTCCGTTGCTGGCGAAGTTTCTCTTAATTGAGACGGTGTCTGGGTTTAAAAAGCGGACACGCTTTAATAATCGATGTTTGTATCTTGTGTAAAGCGATCTCTTAGATTGAACGAAAGTG
This sequence comes from Ctenoplectra terminalis, assembly GCA_019453375.1. Taxonomy (NCBI): domain Eukaryota; kingdom Metazoa; phylum Arthropoda; class Insecta; order Hymenoptera; family Apidae; genus Ctenoplectra; species Ctenoplectra terminalis. Next base: position 121,335 of record SMSQ01021058.1, read on the forward strand.
TAATTCTAATAATACAGAAAAAAGAAGAAAAAAAAAGGAGAACAATGTATAAAGTAATATAATTTTGAATCGTGTTTGAAAACGTGATCATTTTTGGATCATGTTTTTTTTTTATACAGTTTTTCAGCTATGTTGTAGCTGTGATATATTTTCGCGCAGAAAATGTATAGGATTTTGTGTCAGAGGTTAACATTTGAATACAATTTAATTGTTAAAGGCAGAAAATTAGCGGGTTTTCTAAATTCCTGTGAGCTCAAGTGGAATAGCGTTTCTCGTAAAGTATTGATTATATGGTACCGTTTACGGTACCTTTCCCGTTCTCCTTATGATTACTGTTAATTAGATGGAATTTATTGAATAGACGATTGTCTCGAAGCTTCTCTTGGAAATATTCATTAAAGAAGTTGCATTTTCATGGCTTGGTAACACGATTGTTCGATTGATTGTTTAGACATCGAGATCTGCAACTATGATTCACGTGTAACTAGTTCATTCGATACGCGGACTTTTGAAAAATAGAAAATCGAAAGTGATGTAAATTTTTGAAGTTTCTGAATATGCTAATGGAGTTTGTCAGTTTAATCGCAGAACGTTCCACGTATTCACAAATTATCAACCATCGACCATCAAACTTTCTCGTCTTGTTCCACATTCGGATAAATAATTTTCCGTCCTATGAGAAACAAAAGATCTTTGAGGAGAAATTTTCACAGAAATATCCTTCGTTACGTGATAATTGTTTCTTCTCATTTATATTAAAATTAATATACCATTCTGCATAGCTGCAATAATTATGAACCATCAACCACTGAATTTTTTCATCTCGTTCCACTTCCAAATAAATAATTTTCATCCCTACGATAGACAAAGGATCCCTGAAGAAGACTTTCCACAAAAATATTCTTGGTTACGCGATAATTATTTCTTCTCATTTATATTAAAATTAATGTACCATTCTGCATAGCTGCAAATAATTATGAACTATCAACCATCGAATTTTTTCATCTCGTTCCATTTCCAAATAAATAAGTTTCATCCCTACGATAGACAAAGGATCCTTGAAGAGAAATTTCCACAAAAATATTCTTAGTTACGCGACAATTATTTCTTCTCATTTATATTAAAATTAATATACCATTCTGCATAGCTATAAATAATTATCAACCATCGATCACGAAGTTTTGTAGTTTCATCCGAGATCTAAATGAACAATTTGCATGGCCACGGTAGCTCAGAGATCTCCGAAGATGAACTCTGGATAAAAATGTCTCTAGCTATGCGATAATTGCGATAATAATCGTAAAAATGTCCGGAGAAAACAGGGACGAACGGAGATCCGGAGTGCGTCGCTTCTTGACACCGATACAAACGACGCGATGAAAATTTCTACCTCGATCGTGGCCGGTTGTCAGCGTTTCGTTCGCGTGGATCTGCACGCATCGCGACTATTTCTTCTCGACCCACTTCCGCGCGACGATCGGCGTCGGTGATGTGTGCAGGTTTTCTCTCTTCTTCGTGGACAGTGCGGCAAGTGCAAGTGACACACTTCGATCGACGTGACTGACTTGCGCTTGTCGCTCTCGAAGACCTGCGAAAAGAATTACGGAAAAAGGATTTAATTAAATGACTTTCCTTCTCGTGCAAGTTGATCGTCATCTGGATGAACTCTCCGGTTAACTATCGTAAAAAATTAATTAATTAAAACTAATTTTGTATTACCTGTAAAACAGCAACCTGCCACGCCTTTCATGTCTGCATCGTGTCGAATAATACATTAATTCTTCATTACCTTCAAATATAATAATCAAAAATATATATAACACAACTTTCTACTCGAATAAAAATAATATTTTTCTAAAATATTTCCTATCGACGTTTTGGTCTTTCAATTATAATTTCTACGAATGGTTAGTAAGTTAACATAATTTAGCAATCTATGATTAAAATAATTTAAAAAGAAGAAAATTAAAAACAACCAAGAAATGAAATTAAAGCAATTTAGTCTCTGCATTGTGTCGAATAATACATTAATTCTCCATTATCTTCAAATATAATAATCAAAAATATATATAACATAACTTTCTACTCGAATAAAAATAATATTTTTCTAAAATATTTCCTATCGTGTTTCAATCATAATTTCTACGAATAGTTAGTAACAACTTACACAATCTCAACATAATTTAACAATCTGGAATTAAAAAAAATTTTTTAAAGATTAAAAACAAACAACAAATGGAATGAAAGCAATTTAGTATTCGTTATCATATACATGTAGTTTTAATATTTCATTTAAAGAAAAAAAATGCACCACCTCTTGCAGCACAAAGACAATGTCTCAAGAACTCTTCTCAAAAGTTGAAAACTTGGGACAAAGCGTCCTGTTCCACAAGAGGATGATTCTAGATTTTCCAGTTGATCGATCAAAGATCCGGGCGCTTCTCGACGAATCGCGTTGTCCTTTTTCTCCTCTCCCCTTGCACTTTCCTCGGTAGCTGATTATCGTGGGAAGATGGGAAGATTCTCACCGAAGCGGCGCGACCGCAACAGGGAAAGCAGCCGATGATTTCGATGATTTCTCGTTACATCTGGCATTGATCTGTCGTCCCGAGCAACTCGCGAAATACACAGGAAGGCACGCGAAACACGCGGAAACGCGCGCGCTTCCCCGGCATTACATAAGATTTATCTGGCGTTGGTTCAACGAATCGTGGGCCGGTCCTTCTTTTGGAGAACGTTTAGAGACGCCACTCCATCTGCCAGCTAATTAATATCCGCGAATTAATCGCGATTTAATCCCCATGGACGGACGGTATTTCGATCCGTGGTCGCTTGGAAATTTGTGGGATTTCTTTTTCAACCAGTCGAACGATAATGCGATGTTCACGGTATTTAGTATGATTTAGTGCTCTCGTGTGATAGAAAATGAAGAGATCGAGTTACTCGTGAGCCATCAGTAAATTACGCTGAAGCAAAACTATCATCGTGTAAATAAAAATTTTCTTTGCTGTATTTTCTAAGATAAAATATGAAAAATTCAATCGAAGTGCTTTTTTTCTGTAATTAAATATCTGACAAGGAAACGTATCGAACTGTCCGTCTTCGATTTTTATGAAACTTGGTGCATATTTTGGCACGTATTTTTTTATAGCTGCCCAATCGCAAGTTTAGAGGGTGAAATCAGCCCTTGAAGTTTCAACAGAAAAATATTATGTCGAAAACTATCACAGATATAAGAAAACTTCTTAGGGAAAAGTTTCATGGTTTCTTAAAGTAAATAGTGGTCACAAATTTTGTAAAAAAGTAATTTGTTTGCGACAAAAAAATTTATTGCTACATTATTTCAAGAGATACAAAAATTTGCATAATGACAAAAAGGATTCGAAATTTCTTTCCGAATCATATTAATATATAATATGATAGATTTGCCTCCTATGGTTTTATAATTTTTCTTATAATACGCAAACCGTGCGAATCCGAATTATTATTTTCGTATAATGATAGTTTTCGAGATAGCATTTTTCTGCTGAAATTTCAAAGAGTGATTTTACCCTCTAAACTTGCGATTGAGCAGTTATAAAAAAATACGTGTCCCTTATTTTCACCTGTTTAATGTATCCACCAAGTTTCGTCAAAATCGGTGACGGACAATTCGATATGTTTCCTTATGAGCCTGTTAACCGTATCATTTCTTAATAAGAAACTTCTTCCTGGACAGAGATAAAAATTAATAAAGCAGAAGTAATTTTAGTAAGGTCGACTTGAATTCCTAAAAATTTAAGCGCGATGCAATATGTTTCTAATATAAATGTAAAAATAAATTATGAAGCAGAGAATACAGAAGAAAATTAATTATCGTGCTCAAAATATCGGTAATTCGTTTATAAGGTTGATGTAATTTTTTCTCTTAGAATTTAAATTCTGCTAACACAATTATTTTTCCCAGTGCGTAGAATATAAGTGCTCTCTGAAAGTAATCAATCGTGGAAGCCTGAGAAATACGTGTCAACGTGGATTTTGAATTGAATTATCGTTTATCTGGAAAGCAGTTGCAATTTCGCGACGAGTAAATGTCTTCAGGTTGGTAATTGTACGGTAGATTAATTTGTTTACGGTGGAAAAAGACGTAGGAATCTTTGGATTGCACTTTCTTCGATAGTTAACCGGGGAAAGATAGAGGTAGGTTTTTGCTCGATGATACATTGAGTGGAAAAGTACGAAGAAAGTTAAGGATCCCGATAATTTAACGTGATCGCTGTCGTTGATCAACGGAGAGATGAATAACGGTGTCATCAATGGCGGCTGAAATGAATAATGCACGACACGTGATGGAATTTACTTCAACTTGTAATATTTTGCAGAACGTGGAACACTTGGGGACCTCTTATCTCGTACTTTCGTTTAAAGAAAAGTTAATAATATTGAATCATATATAAATCTTATATAATAGCAATAGTTCTGTAGTCATCATTAGAATTTAAAGTCGCTTTTATTCAATCCTACTGTCTTAATAAATACCGCTCTTTAATCGAAAATAATCACATTGCAATTAGTACCAAAATACAATAATTTATTTTTCATTATTTAACACTAATAAATTCTGCAAAAATGGTTATCTATTTAAATCCCAAAGTATTAACGCAGTTCGATTTATAAAATTGTGATAAAACAACACACTTAACACTGTGTTAATTAAAACATAAAATATTAATAATTACACTTCTTATCCTTGCAAGATTACAAAACACGTTTCTTCGAATTATTCCAAAAGTTAGTCTTCTATTCAAAAGTTAATGTCTCGTTAACACGTTAAACGCCACGCCGATTTTGGTCGGCTTTCCGTTGGGCTATGTTCTGTGATACTGATTAAAAAATATCTGATCGCAAAATAGTTAAGAATTTAAGAAGGAAACTGTAAAAGTTTGCACAGGAAAGTCGTATCTTCGTTTAATTTGATTCAACAGAACCACTAATGAATTACAAGCTATTACTTTTTGAAATTAACACTGTCAGTCCTTGGAAACTATCAGCGCCTGAACGAAAATTTCAGCGTCGATCCACAAGAACCAACGTGGCGCTTCAACGCGTTAATCAAACCGAGACCAAATCAATCAATGCCAATAATATTTAACTAACATTCATATCTACCAAATAAAACAAACATAAAGACAAAAACTTAATTGCCTTCTCTTCGAACAGCGAAAAGAAGCACCGAGAAGATCTTTTTTCGATTCGACACTTTCGAGATTCCAAGTCAAGCGCCTTCCAGAGCAAACTTTTCCGAAGGAAAAATCGGTTTAGCCTGCAGCGTTCGAAGGTTAACCAAACCGATCGGACGATTGCAAGAAACGGTTACGAGTGTTCCGAGGTGCACTAAAAAAGACGTGCAAAGCCGTCCCGTGACATTATCGCGGACCATAAATCACTTAGTAACCAGAAACCCTTTAAGCACGTGCGTCACGTGCACGCGTAGCGACAACGTCAAGCAATTAGTTGCTGTCTTCCGTGGTGCTAGAAGCAAACGGTCCACTCTTTGCACCTTCTCGTGTACTTGTCCTCCTGTCCCCTTTATCTATCGTTGTCCCTATTAATTTTCCAACATTTTCTGCCCGCTGAGCGACGTTAAAGTTTCGATCGAACGTTTTTTTGCTCCGACCAACTGGCGATCGTCGAGTTTCTCCTCGTTTCCGGCAAAAATTGCGCCTCTGTTCCTAATTAGATGTACGACACGGTGTTTCCTCGAAGCTAGATAACACTCGTTCGGTGAAAGTAATTAGCCACGGATAATACGTAACGATTTTCACCGTAGTTTCTTTGAACGCGTACGAAATGGTGCTCAGAAAACGCGACCTGTTCTCTCGCGTGCGAAGGATACTCCGGGGTAGTTAGCGGATAATGAGAAAAGTCTCTAATGGGGAGGAACTCGATGGCTGGTTCTCGGGTTCTTAGGTTCTTTATGAACGCCACGATCGGGATGTCGTGTGGACTTCCGTTCGAAGTGGAAAGAATGAGAAAATTGCGAACTACACGAGATAATTACGTTTTTTTTTTTTTTTTTTCTTTTTTTCGTGATTTCTGAGGATTTATTGGAATTCCACGCGATGTTATTATTAAAATAAAAAATACAGCGGAATAGGAATTCAAAGAAACATTTAATGTCTACATATAAAATGCTTTTTCTTTTTTATTATTAATCTGTTCAGAGACATTATCAATTAAATATATGTATGTTTGATTTTTTAAATTCTTTTATACGCAATGATAAAATATTTAAAAGTTGCTTTTGTAATATACTTTTATACGCGATGATAAAATATTCAAAAGTTACTTTTGTAATATACTTTTATACGCGATGATAAAATATTCAAAGGTTACTCTTGTAATATATTTTCATATGTAATGATAAAATATTCAAAAGCTACCTTTATAATATACTTTTATACGCAATGATAAAATATTCAAACGTTACTCTTGTACAATAATATACTTTTATTCTTTTTTTTATTTCTTAAAGATTAAAGGTTAACTCAGGTTCCGGTTAGGATCAACTGAAGTAGTGACAGACTAATAATAATACGGTATAATTAAAATAAAGTATGTCACAGACGTTTGAAAAGGAAGCATCGATAGAAATTCAGTTCCATTTAAATCCTGTAATGAAATTTACATTAGACTCCAGTTTGTTGCCATTTGATTTATAGGGACAATCATTTATATGAGACAATGATAATCAGTAATATTACTTATACTTTACTTATACTATACTTTAATTTCATTGCAATTATAGCTTAAGCGACCGCCGTTACCTACTTCTCCCCTATCCTTATCAGACTGCAACGCGTACATATTGAAACGAACGAACGACGTATGCGACAATAAATATCTCGTACCGTGTATCGCACTGAATAACAGACACTCTGTAATAATGGAGCAACGAGTAACACGTTCCGTTACATGGAAGTTTCGGTAAATCTCTCGGACGTTGACACGAACAGAAGCAATTTAGCTTGGAATTTTCTTCCATTTGTCACGCGTTCCTAGATTTTAAATTCCACGATGAATAATGAAACTGTGATGTCCTTGCCGTGATAGCTTGAAAGTAAAAGGGACACCGTGCTTCGTGTAACGTTCACTATTTTGTGCGCTAAAATACCTGTAAAATTATTCCAAAATTTAAAAAAAAGGAACTTTGAACAATTAATAGCAAGCAGAGAAGATGATCTAAATACGGGTTAGCATTTTAAATCCCTTATTTCATGAATTTATCGACAAACCTATTGAAGATCTTTAAGCTACGATACAACGCATAAAAATAACAAATATCAGTCTTAACCCCTTGGCTTACGATTTCAATCTTCATACATATTAGCAATAGTTATTCACATCTTTGACACTCTGTCAAACGTAAAGTATTGAAATATTACACGTATTTTGTATTCGCTAATTTTCAACATTGTAAATTTAAATCACAGTTGAAGTTAAAATTGAACTTTTGATTTTCAATCTTGTAAATTTAAATTACAGTTAAAGTTAGAATTGGACTTTTGATTTTCAATCTTGTAAATNTGATTTTCAGTCTTGTAAATTTAAATTACAGTTAAAGTTAAAATTGAACTTTTGATTTTCAATCTTGTAAATTTAAATTACAGTTAAAGTTAAAATTGAACTTTTGATTTTCAATCTTGTAAATTTAAATTACAGTTGAAGCTAAAATTGAACTTTATTATAAATATTGTGTGTTTTTATTATATTTTATCCAGAATCGGCGCCACGAGTGTGACTCGTGGTTATGGGGCAAAGGGTTAATATTTTTGACGAGGCGAAGCGCCAACCTAACGAAATGTTGAGTCCCGTAAGTTCTTTTGTTCATAAATTATAATTTCACTTTATTTTTGACGCGGCGAAGCGCCTAACCTAACGAAATGTTGAGTCCCATAAGTAGCCTATATTTAGACCGATTTCTCCGATGTTTTGTACGGTGTTCGATATTTTCATAGAAATGTTTGAGAGTATTTAAAAAATGAAGTAAGTAGGCGAGGTATCTTGTTTAATGTCACTGGTCCGTTGTTATTCATGAATTTCACTTTAATCTGCGGATGATTACAGTTCTTCAACGGACCAGTGAAAATGGTAAATTATAGCAAAATGACTATGAATACGCTATCGTAGGAAGTTATCAGCACCTTTTAACCTCTTCTCTTTTCCAAAACTGCACACTTAAGCATTGACCTATATTCTGCGTATTATTTTCAACAAAAAGAAACAGTAATAGAATACTAAAAGCTGATGGATGACCAGCCTTCTATCAATCTTTTATTATAATGGTGTCTTCGTTATTTATCGGATAACTTTCATCTGACATTTTTTTTTTTTTTTCCTCAAACTACTTAAGATATTTGTCATCATTTTAAGGCTTGCACGCCTATATATTTCAACTCGTCAAAAATATCTTTATCTAATAAAAATAATACCTTAAAACAGACAACGCCTGATTGCTTTTATCTATTTACATTTTTTAAAAATCTAACACGAGATATCTTCAAGATACCAGAGGAAAAGAATATTTTGTATCTTTTACTGTAACACATATCGATCAATTTTATTTTATATTTATTTTATATTATTAGAAATTCTTAGCTGTCGCACGATTCTATCAAACACGGTTTCATTTATATTATTTAAATGTAGTAAATAATATTAAATTGTTATAGAATTATTAGAATGAATAAAATACCATACAATTCTGTATTCTTTTCCAAATACGTAACATCACCAGTTAAAAATATATAAACGCTATTTTATTATTAATTGAATATAATTAAAATTGCAAATAGATTGACTTCTGATGATTGTATTATTTATTATTCTTACAGTTATACATAGCAAAATATTACAATACTATTTGTAACTGCTATAGAATAACGAAATTGAAGTTCGTTTGAAGCTGCTTTGTTAATTAAAAAATCTTCTATCTTTAATTGATAATCTATGAGTTAAATAAAAGTGTCTATTTAGAAAGCTTTAACCCTTTCACTTTGAAAGACATGTAAAAATACTTTGGTGTTATGGAAAATGTTCATATGCAATTTTAGATAATAATATATATATGGGAGTATATATAATATATATATTAAATATTAATAATATTAAATATAAATTAAATATATATAAATTAAATAATTATTATCTAAAATCGCATACGAACATTTTCCATAACACCAAAGTATTTTATTTTCATTTATAAGAAATCGGATCAAAATAAAAATTCAAAATCAAAAGAAAAACTCTTTCTATTATTAATCTTCAATATAAATGGGTATTAATTACGAATTTACAATAAAAAGATAGATTTCTAAATTTTTACTATTATTTGTTCACCATCCAAGGAAAATTATCCGATTCGCCTCGGTCTACCCTACACGTTACACAATAATTAATCACACATCTAAATTTGCATACGTATATTTCCGCCATGTTAACAAAAACTACGCTCGTACATCAAAAGGTGTTTTATTCTCGAAAGTACCGTAGCGAAGGGGTTAATCGCAAGCTTTTAGTATCCCCGTTATAATTCCGCCACTTATTGTCGAACGTGGCGAACGAGCCACGGCGCCCACGGAACAACATTAGTTATACTTCCTGTCGGTTCCTCCGGCCCATTTTCAACTGGTCCATTTGCACGAAGGAATCCAGACTCCGGTGTGCACCCGTTGCAACGTGATTTACTCGTGTCGCCGTATCGGTCGCCGATACACGTGCGCCTGCAAATGAGGCGAACGATGGCGCCCCGTCGAGCGAGAAAGTCCGATCGCGAACGACTGACGAAATGGCAAAAAAGTTGGAAGATTTTAACGATCACACGTGCAGCCTACGAGCAATGCGATGCAACGAGTTTAACGAGCCCGATGTTCCGTTAATCCGCTCATTTCGACCATGGGGGCACATAGTTCAGCCGAGCTCTTTCCGTCACGCTTTTTTACCACTAGAGGTGACGCGATGCAATGTTGGTTTCTTGCTAGTGTCGTGAAGGTTCCGATGATTTGGTAGCATTTGAGTAAATGTTATACAGTATGTTTCGTATTATCGAGAAGATAGGATTGATTAATAATATAGGTATTTAATCGGAGTATTTGGAACTTGAGAAATAGAAATGTTGTTCTGAAAGGGTGGTTTGGTTGCTTTCGCATATTTTTGGAATTATAAATTTAGCGGACTATCCTTTCAAGGTAACTAATTTAATATATTTAATTTAAATGATGTGTAGTTTTGCACTATTCATAAGATAGGATTGAATAATAGTATAGATAAAATAGAAATCTTGTTGTGAATTGTTAGTTTGGTTGCTTTCGCATATTTTTTGAATTATAAATTTAGTGGATTACTCTGTCAAGGTAACTAATTTAATTTACTTAATTTATTTAATTTAAATAGTGTTGTGTAGTTTTGTACTATTGAGAAGATAGGATTGATTAATAGTATAGAAATTAAATTGGAGTATTTGGAGCTTGAAAAATAGAAATCTTGTTCTGAAGGGGTGGTTTGATTGCTTTCGCATATTTCTCGAATTATAAATTTAGTGGACTATTCTTTCAAGGTAACTAATTTAATTTATTTAATTTAAATGATGTGTAGTTTTGTACTATTGAAAAGATAAGATTGAATAATAGTATAGATATTAAATTGGAATATTTGGAACCTGAGAAATAGAAAACTTGTTTTGAAGGGGTGGTTTGGTTGCTTTCGCATATTTAAAAAATTCTAAATTTAGTGAACTATTCTACCAAGATAACTTATTTAATTTATTGAATTGAAATATTTGGGTGATTTAATTGCTTCTGAGCAACTGAAAAAGAAGGATTAATTACTAACACAGATATTTGATTGAAACACTTAAAATTTGAAAGATTCTATTTTTCATTGACACTTTATCAGAAAAACAATCAAATTCACGAGTGTTATCAAAAACGTTCGAAGCTTCAAAAAAATTATACTAAGAAAAGTAAAGTTTTCTGGAAAAGTGTTATAAAATTAAAGTAAAAAAATCGTTATGTTCCAACGAATTATAAAATATCTCTTAAGAAGTACTTGCGCTTCAGATAAGATACCCGTTGGAATATTTTTACACGCTTTTTATCAGCGCCACGATTTTTCATTAACTATATCGCGGTAACACCACCGGGTGTGGTTTCAACGAAGCAAACATATAATGTTTGCAAAACCTTGACGAGAAATTATGGACGCGTTCGCGCAGACCTTAGCAATAAATCATCAGGAATTATTTAAATTAAAATCATACCTTTTTATACTCGTCAAAACCAATCGCAATTATAGCCATCTATTACCATTGAAGCCTCAATGATTTTAGTCGGAAGAACCATTCTAAATGATAATTATTTCCACGAAGAAGACCAACTTTCTCGAAGCTCAATTATTGGCGCGATAAAACTGTTAAAGGGATTGCAGGATCGAGAACGTGATCTCGCGATGCAAGTTTTATGCGAAACTGACGTTATAATTCGAGCCTGCTCGCCGGAAAGATCCCCTTTGTTACCCTTGCGTCCAATTTTACGACGTCCGCCCACGGGATACATTAACATTCACATTACGTCGTCATTATCTCTGTCATTCCGCAGTGCCATTACCATTATTACTTGGATCCTTGTCGGATCATTATCAAGTATTACAAGGCGCGCGCATTCCTCTCGTGGGAAGAATAGATTGTAAAGTTGTATTCCTTCGTTCCTCGATCTCTTGTCCACGCTGATTTACTTTACGACTCTGCCTTTCACTGTCGCAACGAAATCTCGCGTCAAATTAGCAGGACGAAACCTTAGGACGTCTTTGAATTAGAAAAACAGAGAATAGAATTCTCGGTGAAAAGAATAGACGGTTATTGTATTCGGTTGAAAGGAACGTAAAGCTTCGATTCGTGGATTAGTCAATGCAAAGGAAGACTTAAGAACAAAATGGTGGAAATATCTTGGCACGAGCGATCGTACCATCGGTAATAATGATTTTATTTCACAACACCTATTGAAACCTTTATGATCCTTTTATGACTCTTATAGTCTATAAATGGCTCATCCGTGGAATACCTTCTTTTCAAAGCACAGTCCATTGTATTCCAAAGAATTCCAGCGCTGAAAAAGCTGTAATATAATTTACAGGACATAATTTCCAAGACACTTTCCGACCAATTTCTAAAACACCTGTCGATCGATTAATCAACGTGTAAGACACCGAACACTTAATCGACGAAACACTCCATAGATTGCGAAAACCTGCAGAAATCACGACGATATCGAGTTGCAGCCTCCTACCGGCTCCAGCGTTTGACCTTCTTCGATGAATCGAAGGCCAGTAGGAGCGGCAGGAATCTTCGGAAGGCCGGCGTTGCTCCATGAGAGAGATCATATTCGCGTCCAGTAGGTAGATTCACCCAGATGAACTTAAACCTCGACACCCAAGACCTCGGTAGCGTCGGGCCACGAGGTGCAATACCTTCTAGTCACGTAGAACTTATGCAACGCGAATGCTTGTGCGCGTATCGACTCTCTTGTAGCCACTCGAATAATTAATATCTCGAGTGTTCTCTCTTTCTTTATCTCTGACACGCTATTTTTCCTTCGCTCTAGCTTCCTTTCGCGTTATTTCTTCCCTTTTTTCCCGCCTTTCTCGAGTTTATTTTGTTCTGTTTTCTTTTTCTTTTTTTTTTCTTTTTCTCGTTTTTGTTTCAACCATTTCCACGACTTTTCTTTCTTGCTTCGTTCTCCGCTCGTTTTCTTCTCCCCTCTTCTCCTTCTTCTTCCTCTCGTTTTATTAGCGCAGCGTTCTGTGTTGCTTTTTGTAATACTCTTTATTGCCTCGTGTTCGTTTTGTTGATTGTAAACGCTTTGAGACAGTCCAATTGCATTCGGCTTGTTAATTGAATCGAAGACATCAGCGTGATCCGTAATTTACGAGTCGCTGATAGATCGTGATCATAGAACGGGGAGCGAATATGAGAATTACCGAGTGGAATGTCTCTGCGGGGCCCTAAATCATCGAGTCGTGGCTTCTTAATCGATTCTGCTAGGGGTAGCGCAGGTAGTCGTCGGTTTCTTGTACTATCTGTTCGTGATTCTCGCCTTGTTTATGGCTATTTGCAATGTATGGCGGTAATCGTGGGTATACATTTTGCGATGATTATTGGGGACTCGGATAAGTGGTTTTAATTAGAGAGTATTAAATATTTCAGTTTTAATCGGAACGCTTTAATTACAGGTTTAATTTCATGGTTGTATATTTAGGTTACGATAATAAATATTGGACAGAGAAAATTAAGAAACAAACGTTGTAAATCTGAACGTGGAACAGTGTTTAAAAGACTCGAAGCGGATTTGCTTGAGACAACAGACTGACCAAATATGTAGAGAAGCGTAATCTTCTGTTGAAAACTTATCGATTCTCCGGCCTTGAAATCACGTAACGATCGCAGAATATCGAAGTTTATTATGCTGATCGATTTCTACTTCTAATACCCATTACCTTTGCGGTATTATGTTTGACGTTCAATTGACGTCAAGGTTTCCAATTTATTCCTACGCAAAAGCGTAATTTTTTATTGTTCTTTCCAGGCGATCAATGTATCGTAATTTGTTCGCGCTTCTTGTCATGCAAGAAACTAAAGTTAGAAACTTTATCGGTAAGAAATAATTTATCAACGCAAGAAGCTTTATTCGCATTTGCTGATAGAAATAAGAGCCTCAGTTTTTTAAAAATTATTTGTATCAAGTTTCGATTCGAGTTACATTAATCATTTTTTTTTTTTTTTAGCGTAACGAAATGACGATCCACAGAACGTATGAGATTTTTAATAAAATTCCTCTCGTTCTATAAATACAACTGTCCCCTTTCGCGTACAGTCACTTCGATCCTGATTTTATCGATGATTACCTCTCTGTTGATCGATCATTCTTCATTTACCTAGCGATGGGTTCGAAGCAAGTTCGAAGAAGATAATTACCTAAATCTATCTTATTTTATTTAATATAAAATGTTATCTTCATTCTTTATCTAAACGTACGAACCAACGTTTTAATTAAATCATAATACACAAATCAGTATAATAAATGTACGAGATTAAAATCTTACCAAATTTTAATTAGATTAATACATAACCTCTTTCGAACTCTCGTATCTTTCTACCTGTGCCGCCATTTGCATTTTCTCCACCGTAACTTCAGTAGTATATCACCTTTAAGCAAAGTTTCTTGCATTTTTAATTAAAACTGAAACAGAATTAAAAGCATTCTATTATATCTTGCCCCAGTCACTGTAAACTACGATATTAGTTTAATATTCATTAAAAAAATACATTCTCAACAGATCGTTTCATTTACAAAAAAGAGTCTTCAATATAAACCATCAGCAAATATGATTAAGTATTAAGACAGTGCTTTTTCTTAACCCTCTATGGCGCTGTGTGACTTCAGAGTTGTATACTCGTGTATTTCTATTTAAAAAAATTTATTTCATTTAGTTATCGCTGCAGTTTTCAATTTTACTGTGTTAATGTAACGATACCACAGTTCATCTATAGCAATCATTATTTTAAAAATTTCGCGGTCAAAGTAAAATACTGTATTCGTAGCTCCTTTCTCTGATAAACAAACAAAATTTTGACTATAGAGGGTTAACTTGTTCAAGAATCATCGCTAAAAAAAAGAAAGCACGAAAGAAGCTTGTTTTTGCACGAGGGGGATCGAACCCATCGCTACCAGTAACAAGACGGCCACCATACACGAGTACGACTCATGCTATATGCGCGATCAGTAAAACGAATTAATACGTTCATTATACTGTATGTAGAAGAGTTGAGAAAAAAAAAAAAAAAAAAGAAGAGGGAAGTATCGAAGCCGCGAATTGACTGACGTACAGCTCGATTACGTCCTTGCAGAGACGCGCGTTTTGTTCGTTCGAGGCTGATTTATCGTTTTTTTTCCTTCTTACCAGCCGGTTTCTTTCTCTTCTCGAGCTGTTAAGCCGATTAACCCAGATTTGTGCTGGCACGCGTAGGATTATAACATTACATCCAATGCCGCTAATGCACTCGGACAGCTTTTTAATTAACATCAGGAAATCGCCTTGACGAACCGATACCTTCTGCTGGTACCATTTTCATTCGTCAAACTTTTACAAATATTTATTTGCTTAGACTTCCTGCGTTTAATATACACGGTGTTTATCGGTGCTGCAACCATAAAGGGATGATTCTATGTAAATAATAAAAATATAATTCTAATAAATTCTAATAGAAATATAGAATAAAATCTGTTGGCTTAAAACTTCGTTTTCTATAAAATTCCGTTTCAAAATACGTTCCGTACCTGTGTACTTAATTATTTTTACATGCAAAATTTCGTTGCATGCGCAAAAAGTGTACCCCTTTTAGATGATTTATTCAAACAGCTTATAAATTAACAGGACGAATGGTGCGCAAGAAAATCCGTAAAATAAAGACGCGCCACCACTCACGGAACACCCTGTACGTCTCCATCTCTCTTTTAAACAGTTAATAAAACGTTCAACTTTATCCAGCAAATAAAACGACTATTAATTTAACCAATCTCTGCTTCACCGTTGTAAACTTCGCTTGATTGCGACTTCTACTTCTCTCTCTCTCTCTCTCTCCTTAATCTGAATATTCAAATTTGATGGGTTTAACTGCTTAGTTTTTGCTTGTTCGATGGCCTATAAAATTAGCGTCCTAAAGATCGTTTTACGATTTCCATAAATTTTCGACTATCTCGTGCCTCGTATAGGCGTTCGGCGTTGAGTGTCCACATTGTCTTGGATGAATGCTACCTAGTTATCCACATTGTTGTTTGATGATGATTTCGATGGAAAGTCGCGGTAGGATCAACTCGATCTCGCGGAGGATTCTTTAGTACGGCGTTAGTTCTCGCCTAACGAGCGGTTGCGCAACTAAGTCGACGCCATTACGGTGTCTTTGCTACCGTATGCAGTGGTCGTCGGGCATAAAGCTGTCCTTTGCCAACGAACTCCGAGATACCAGTCCTCGGATCGTGTCCTATCTGATCGTCACGCTGTTATTCCGTTCGTAGATTTCGCTGGCGAATATCAAAGCCGCGCCTTCGGCTTCATAAACTTTCCTCGTGCAAGGATAATTCTCTGAAAAACCCTCGTTCTCTGTTCGTGCTGATGAACTCGAGCTCTTCGTGATGGGAGAGGTTGTTGGTTTTATATACAGGCTGTTTCTGAAATCGTGGTACGATCGGGAGGATGGTGATTTCTCTTGTGAAAGTAAGTAGGAAATATTTGATTTTTTTTACAGACGTTTTCCCGTGATGCTTCATTTTTATGGAAATTTTACTACTCTTTAGCCAAGCCTGCGTTTAATCGGAATTTTTGTGATCGCTTAAGTCTGAAATTAGTCGTGTACGCTTTTATTTCACTATGATAAATTATATCGCTTTCGAATTATATTCGCTGTAATTCGAAATTATTGACTCGTTCGACAATTATTGACTACCAGCCGTCACATATGCGCGACACATCGGTTTGTTATCAGAGCCCGTCGTCTTTGCGAAGGCACTTTGAAACGCGTTGTGTTTTGAACGGAATTTTTATGTTCTAAAACGGTGAAATATACGAAGAACGTGCTTGATCTGCGATAATATTAGATTATCTAGAGTTTCTTGTTTTCAGAATGTGCGAGATATAAATACGTAAGATCTATTCCAATTGGAGTCATATAATCCTGAGAAAAATCCTGGACTGTGGTGGACGCTATTCTCGAAAGATCCTTGTAGCGAACGAGTTAACACTAGAACTACCTACAATTGAAATATATTTTTATCGAAGAAATCAAAGTGGAAGGTATATAAAATGATATATAATGCAGCTAAGACAAAGGTTTATCTATATTAACAGAAAATCACGGAAAATCTTCCCAAATGCACCGTAGTTGATTTATAAAATTTCTTTCGCGACCACTTTGGTAGTTCTAGTGTTAAATAAAGTCTGATAATCGAAGGATTTTTATCGATTTAATTTGTCAATATTTACGAGTATTTCGAAACGAATATTTTCAAACGCCGTATCGGATATTCTGGTTTTAGGAAATTTTTATCTGCTATGGAGAATCGTAGATTATAAGTTTCACTGTATCTCGTAGGTGCTCCATTTTTATCTCTTTGATACGCAACACCTTAAATCTACATTTCTCGGCAACGGATTAATCTCGTTTCCCCGAAGCGGTAATTTCGAAATCGTCAACGAAACTTGCCAACAATGTTTTCTTTATTCAACAGAAACGAACACTGAATTGGTGAAATCGGCAAAACACTTCTCGATACCTAATTAATTCCGCGTCTACGCATGCCAAAACGTATTCAGTTTTAAATAAATGTCACGCGAGTTTCACCGAGCTACCGAAAAAAAGCGCTTCTACGCGCTCAAAGAATTCGCCTACGGAATCGAAATAAACGCAAAGCTAGCGGCCAGCGAAATCCGCGACTCCGTTGCTTTGTGACACAAAATTGCGCGAAAAAATGGTGAATTTATTTCTTCGAAGATATGTCGCGTCGATTCGAGACCGTTTCACGAAAGCTCGGTACTCCTATCGGCATCGCAATCGTAACAAACATTTTCCATCCGATCAACAGATGGAAAAGATTCTTATTTCGCGGCTCGCAACTTATTAATGCGCAACGCAACGACTGTAACATTCTATTAAAGTCGTGGCAATAAATATCGCGCCGGTAGCCGCATCGCCATTAATTCATGGTATTTTTTACCTGCGAACGAAAATACGAGTTTGCGAGCCTCTTAGTGATTAGCTTGGCGACTAGACCAGCGTTTGATCGGTTCACTTAACCAAAAGGTAGATACGCACACCGTCGGAGACCAATTAACGCGTCGCCGTTAATCATGCCGTGTATTTACGTCTATCCTTGATGTTTCAAGCATCCGATGCTAGCTAGTACGCGAGGCGTCCTCGTGCTTCTTTCTCGTTTTATCGTCGGGCGTTTCGTCGCGTACACGGACACGATTTATCGTTTTGTTGCAGCAAAATAAACGGACAAGAACAAAAGAGTTTCGCGCGTGTATTTACGCGTGCGTTAAAGCTCTTCGATTAAAAGTTTCCTTCTTTTTTGGGAAGACTCTGATCCGCTGATTTAAGGTTCTCGTTGCTTCTCCGATGGTTTAATGATTTTCTTTTCCTCTTCTTTTCATAAGGAAGATGTGGAGTTTAGATGAAATTATTTTCTTCTTTTTTTTTATTTGGTAATTTGTGCGCTGGTGAACGTAAAGATTTAATGATACGGTATGGTTTCGAAGATTTAATAATGATAAGGTTGATAAGAGAGTAAGGTTCGGGTCAATGCACTTCGATTTTGAAGAACAGAAATATTTTATAATTACGTATTTTTGTTGGATTGGAAAATTTTATGTCACCTTATTGACCGAGATTTCGGTGAAATATGTGCGTAAAATATCACGCTATATCATTTTGAACAGCAATAGCTTATGTTTCTACAAAAACGTAAATAAACAGTGAAATATTGGTATCGTAAAAGAAACATTAAATCGTCATCTCTAATCGCGACATAAGCTAATCATCTTAGCCTTAATCCCATCATTCTTGCCGTAAAATGTATCGATAAATCAATCATTCTTATATCTTTATTCCACAATGTGTTCATCCACTGTTAACCCAAGTAGAAGCATAACTAACCCGACAAAATTACAAAGATGCTCAACGATCATAAATATTTTTCATTCTTCGGACGCCAGTTAAAGTCATCAGAGAATGAAGACGTTGCGCGAGTTTCGTGAAACTTAGGCTTAATTCGTACTTCTTAAACA
This sequence comes from Ctenoplectra terminalis, assembly GCA_019453375.1. Classification (NCBI taxonomy): domain Eukaryota; kingdom Metazoa; phylum Arthropoda; class Insecta; order Hymenoptera; family Apidae; genus Ctenoplectra; species Ctenoplectra terminalis. Next base: position 140,208 of record SMSQ01021058.1, read on the forward strand.
ATGATAAAACAAAAAAATAAAAAGAAAAAAAAGAAATTAGCAATACATATCACTGTTCGGTAAAAAATACAGAAAAAATAAGTTTTTAATTTGCCGCGTAGCACCTTCATCCTCGGAGGCCTTCATTTACGATATACCTTCCGTGTCGCGTTAGAAAGAGACGATTGGCGGTCGTAAATCGTTCGAGATCGTCCTCAAGTATAATATTCAATGAGAAAGATATGGAGCGGTTGCCAGTCGGTTCTCGGTGATTATAAATCGCCTGTATAAACATATTATTGTCGGTTTAAGTGGATCATTAATATTCCCGACATCCGTGAGAACGAACCATTAAAGGTGGATCAACGGCACCCTTGCGCCGATCATGTGAAACAAGGAGATCTTATCTGTTCATTGATATTCTTCCTGGTGATTTATTTCGGTCGCGTATTGAAGGAAAAAAAAGAAAAAAAAAAATGAAAAAGGAAAAGAAAAGAAAGAAACAGCACGGTGGAACGCGGTCTAAGATTGTCGTTCATATTTATCGCTTATTTATCTCGAAGAATTTCGTTCCGTTCGCGCGATTTATTCTGTTCGTTTCGCCGACTCTTTTACGACGAGATCGTGCGAATGTAAAGATCCTCTTAGCCTCGCAAATAAGGCATAAAATGAGGAGCAAACAACGGGTCGCGACGACCGGTGCGATGCTCTTTCCCGTTGCGGCACTCGTCGAGAGCAACGGAATTTTAATCGAACCTTTAATGCATCATTCTTAGACTCATCTCGATTCATTGTGCGGAGGATAATGAAATTATTAAGCTCAATAGCGTTCCCATTACACGGCACAAAAGAATGGGGTATTAAGGTTTTCTCTTTAATTAAGGTCCTCTGGATCTGCTTTCTACAGAGTCCTCGTCTTTTCCTTCTTGATTCTAATGAAAGCTTGGTATAATGTTTTTCGTAATTTTAATGGGATCGTTTTGGTGGTTACAATTTTGCTTGGTTTATTTTTATACTTTAACCGAAGGCGATTATTTTATCTTTGTGTATAAAAATTAATTTTATTTGTTGTTTAAGGTAAATCTTAATTCGATTGGTAAATAGGATTTTTCGATGCTGAGAGACCTTAAAAAATTAAATTTTATTGTATTTTTTTTTTTATTTTTCTGAACGAAATCGTGGACTAATTTTACACGGCTTTTAATATACTTTATTTGACGAGGAAATAGGGTTATCCTTAGAAATTAAATTCCATTATATTTTATTTTATTTCACTGTACAGAATCTTGGAATAATTTTACTCGTTTTTTAATATATTCTATTTGACGAGGGAATAAGGTTACCTTTAAAAATTAAATTCCATTATATTTTATTTTATTTTTCTGTACAAAATCTTGGACTAATTTTACTCGTTTTTTAATATAAAACTTTATTTGACGAGAAAGCAGGGTTTTCCAATGCTGATTTATTATATTTTACGAATATTAAATTTATATTTTCTTAATACAACGAAGAAATGCAGTTTCCCAATATTCGAACAACTTCAAAATTAAATTCAACGCGATAATAATATGATCTGTGGATCCTGTATAAGATCCATAAATGGAACGCGACTTCTGTAGGAGGATTAATAAATTATACCTGGAAACTGTTCGAGTGTATTCGAATGTCTCCGAATGTACGTTTCTATATCTATCGATCTTGCAACAAAAGGACGAGATTCGAGCCGTCGCGGAACCGTCGTCGCGAACCGAAATAACTCGGAAGAACGACCACGCACAATAATCCCTAGGAATCACAAGGCGAATTACGATCGTAAATCTAGCCAGTTTTACGAGTGCTGAATTTTTACGATTATAGTTCGTCGTAAAGCAACGAGGCGCCGTGTGTCGATTCTGCAAGTATTGTCTATCCTAGATACACTTCGTATGCATGAATTCGTTGCTGGCCCTTTCGTGATACAGAAGATCCAATTTGATCGTAAAACGACACAGTCGTTGAACTAGGATCTTTCACTAGTAACCAAACGATCCTGTACGAATTTTTGGTAAAAAAGAAAAAAGAAAAAAAAAGTAGTACTCCACACAAGGAACGATTTAATATCACCCAGGATAAATGGTTAAACAAATACAACGATGTACGAATACTTTTCGTAATTACGTATGTATAATATCCTCTTTTCGTTTTTCATTATATATTAGGTTGTTCATAAAGTTTCTTTCGTTGTCTTCATTGTCTTTGTTTGGCAGTGTTTATATAAATATTCAAAGAGATGGAGGAAAGTAAGAGATCAAAATGGATCCTGTATAAAATAATAATATATTGTAAAACAAAAAATATTATGCATGCAATATTTATTAGTAAAACGAAAAAGTCAGATTATTTATATCATTAAAATAAAAATATACAAAATCAAAAGATACATGTAAAAAAATGATAGCTACAAGTGTAACGTAAAGAGCTATCATTGAGTCTTACACTAATTTTACACATAAACTTTCTAATTTTATCAACGAAATAATTATTTATCCAAATATAATATATTTCTTGTAATCTTCGAGTGGCAAGATTTCCTTGCAACGTCTAAATCTTGTTACAACACTCAGAAAGTACGATATCGTGTAAGCAGCGTGTAGCCAACATCTCAGCCTTTAACCTTAACCTTCTTACTTAGAGGCGCAAGGCAACGAGGAACTTTTAACATTTCTCCGAAGCCACTTCGAAATCAGCTTTCTAAACAATCTTGACCGCGTTCAGAAATCCCCTGGATTAATGTAAAATTCATTTTTTGCCCCGTGCGTCGATGTTAGTTGACCCGTTTCGCGATTCCTAGGTCCCCGTTCATCTCTGTCCGCGATTTCACGCCGATTTTAATCATTTCCGATAGCGAGCGCGCGTTACACGTGACACGAAACGCGGACGCTCGTACATATAAGGAATCCGAATTACGTCGGGGTGAAAGTGGCTCGAATCGCGAAATCATTCCTATAAAATTCTCGACGCTCACGGCGATTCGCTCGTGGAACGTGCAGAATTGTATTCCTTTTATTCCGCTTTGTGGAAGAGAAAATTTGGCTCGTTAAACGTATTTAAAGCGTCCGTTGAGCTGATACCTGATGGTTAGGCTCGATAGTCGTTCGGCGAGGTGTTTATGTAACGGATGGTAATGAATAATCAGCGTTAAAGTAGGCACAATCGATTACGTCTGGTTGGCCGAGAACGTTCGTTCCATTCCGACGAACGGAATCCGACTTGCAGCCGAGGAGAAAGTGGCTGGTATCACGAAACGATTTTCACGAATTCTAGTCTCGCGCGATGCATTTCTCACGGATGCAGGTAGTTTGAATTTTAATGCCGATCCGATGCTGTAACGTGTTTCTGTCCGTTTTGAAACAGAAATCGTGGTCGAAGCTGTTCGTGTACAAATTTGTAGATTATCTGGATCGTATTAATTTCGCAAAAACTTCCCCACCGATTCCGATAATCCGTGTCTCACGTTCGCTCACGGTTTAACTGGAAACGTCCAAGAATTTCGTCACGCGGCGAAAATAAACGGGCTCGAGCGAAACGGCGACGCTCGTATGCCCACGGAGAATTTGAGTTACGTCGCAGAGAAAGTGACTCGGCGTCGCGGGGCGATAATCGAGCCGATGCACGAAACCATTCTCACGGCTGCGACGTGAATAAATCGTCGGGACACACCGCGTACGTGGATACACACCGGTTTCATTTGTATGCGCTTTGCACGTTCCTGAGACAGGGGCGGAAGGTGCTTAGGTGGTATTGTACGCGCGTAACGCGAGGCATTCGGCGTCCCTTTGGCTCCGTAACAGAGAGAGGACAGGAAGAGATCGGTGATTCGAGATGCCCCACTTTCTCGCGATGCAATTAACGTGGCCCGCCACGGCGATAACTGCATTATACGGGAGAGCGCAGCTACGGGGCTTCCCCTGTCTGGTTTCGCGATTGCATACGCTGATAGGCTGACGTCTCACGGACGATCGTCGATACCTGTGAATAAGAGCAACCGTGCGCACGATGTTGGCTGGGTAGGTAGGTGCTCTGGAATCTTGCAAGTGGAGACGTTGAATTATTTTGTAACAGTTGATGCAAAAGATTGGCATTGTAACGTTTCGAAGAGAATGAAAATTATCGCGGCGACTTGTATTGAACGGTATATAAAGGTGTAACGAGTGTGCATAGTTTATGTTACGACTTAGGGGGCGCGGATAAAACGCGAAGCGATAAGTAGAAACGGAACGTCTGTCGTCAGACACGCGGGTAGGGTTTCTTTGGTATCTTTGTACAATTGTTCGTATAATTGTCGGTTTAAAAATTGTTCTCTGTAGAAATTAATTGATACATAAATTATGTCTAGATCGCTGATTTTTGTGAATACAGAGTGTCTTAGAAAAATGTGTACACTGTTTAACGGGTCGTAACTTTGTGATTTTTCTTTCTGTTCAGGGTGTAATTAACTCTTTCAGTACGGTGCTCTCAGAATTGAAACAGCTCTTGATATAGTAATCGATACAGTTTTTGTTGATATAACAAAAATATGCATAGGAAAATTTAAGTATATTGTTCGATAAATGATGGCGTATCGTATGTAAATGAAAATATAAATAATTTTGTGGTACAGAAAACGTCTATGCACGCTTTTATCAGATGACTACTTAATTTTTAGAGGCGTATATAGTCGTATAGGCGAATACTTTGGGTGTTGGATTATTACCGAGGATTACTATGTGGCTCGAAAGCAAAAATTCTTCGTTTCTAAACGTTCTACGAGATCTTACTATAAGCAAAAATAACAGAACCATCAGATGTGTCCGTAGAAAATCTAAAAGTGCAGAGTCTAGGCACTTTAGAGTATACTCGTTCGTAAGTATAAGTGGATCCCAGTTTTTCTTTTCGGTGCTCAGGTCAGTTTGAAGCGTTCTCTCAGACTGGTGATAATAAAGACCTTAGAAAATATACACCAAAGAATTTTTGTTCGTAATCACCCATATCAAATATTAGGTTCATTCATATTGAAGCGTTCTCTCCGAATCGTGTTAATAAAGACCTTAGAAAATACAGACCAAAGAATTTTTGTTCGTAATCACCTGCATCAAATATTAGGTTCATTCATATTGAAGCGTCCTCTCCGAGTCGTGTTAATAAAGACCTTAGAAAATACACACCAAAGAATTTTTATTCGTAATCACCCATATCAAATATTAACTTCACTCATATATTTCTGTTTATCGCGTGCATTCTGTGTATCCTTGTGCTTTCGAATTCTCCATAAATGCATAAAATTCCACAATAAAATTACATCAGTTCATTTTAACGTTTCGAACTATGCTTACTGTCTCTTCCATTCACTGCAAAGTTCATACGTTCCACAACAAAAGCACACGACAATAGAATCAACGAACCTAACCCACTCTTTTCTACATTCCACATTTTTTCCCCAACCAAATCATCTGACGCACGTAACAGAATATTCAATTGGTTGGTCAGAAACGAACCACCTCCGCACACACGTATGCTCGATCTCGCGTTGGCCGGTTTGATTCGACGAAACGAACCCTTGATGCGGTGGAACCGTTTAGAAGGCACGGCTCGGCGTGGCTCGCTGGGTGGTTAATAGTCGGCGTTCCGTGGCGTGCATGATTAGCGAGAAATTATATTTACGAGTGCACGTGGGCGGCACGGAATAAAGTCGATCACTCGGCCCGTGAGGACTTCCGCGATGATCTTTCCGCGAGGGTGTGACGGGTGGGCTCTCTTATCGATGATTTCCATCGTGGCTCTCGACAGGGATCGCGTAGAAACCCGAGCGTACCACGCTGCACGATAAATTATAACGCGAGACACGGCGCGTGGACGAACGCACAGCGTGTAACGCAATAGTTCAGAAAATTGATGGACGAACGAATTTATCGCGCTCACTGGAAGCGTTTCGTGTGTACACTTCATAGTATACTCCGTTTAATTGACGTCGTTTGCGATTTTTTTTAGTATAACGTGTAGGATCAGTCTGGGATAGATGGATCACTCTTTGGAAAGAAGGATTGAATCGTTGGCTTTTTACATTTTTGTTGTTTTGGGGAAATTAAAGTAGATGATAAGTAATTTAGAACATATCATATTTCGTGATATATTGAAATATTTATTTCTTTTTTTTAATCAAGAAATACTAATGTTGCAAACCACCGATTGCAGATATCAAAAAATATAGCTTATGCAAAATATAATATACAAAATTAGTTGATATACTGCTTTTTCTTGAATTTTCCACATAGATCATAAATTTTCCTATGCTTAAAGCGTCCATCATGAAACAACGTTCACACCTTAGACATTCTACCCGATTCTCGTTTACGCTGATTTCGAAATAGCTTTTTTTTAGTCTTACTTTCTAGTATGCACACTAGTATTTTGCAATATTAATATCGATAGGTTTCTCCTGGTGGTCAAATTACCCCGGATTGATCTTGTTTATTATCTGCTGTATTTCCTTGGTCGAACAAAATGAAGAATGACTTGTAATTAATTATGTAAAGAACTGTTTCTTCCAATAAAAATTTTACCGAAAGCGAAGCAAGAGTACTACACTCTACATTGATATCAAGGTTTTTAAGAATGAAGGCTGTGATGAATTTAAAAAAATACAAAACTGTGTGAAATGTAGAAAGATAAGGGTATACATTGAACAAATTTCCAAGTGTAACTAATTAAATATTTAGTACTAATATTCTCGTATTATTTTATGTTTCAGGTGAGTACTAACTTTCAACGAATAACATTGAAACGTGTTGCGAACGAACATCGCCTCGGTCGTCCCATTCAGCAGCAGTAAGTAACATTTCCTCCCATCATACATAACACGCACGATCTTCTGAAAAAGAAAAAAAAAAAAAAAAAAAAAAAAAATTACTCGAATCGACTATCCCACTATATTAAAACCTATTTAATTCTCTCGAACCAATTCCAACCTTGGGATCAATTTATAACCATCGTTTCGAGTCTCGTTTACCAATCGTTCGCCACAGATCTGCGCGCGAAAAAAGTTTAGAACGCGCGAAAAAAAAAAATTGCTCCCTCCACCGTTTCAAAAATCGGTTTCCAACGAGAGCCGCGCGAACGGCGACGAGAGAGAAATACGCGGACGCTGTCACGTAAATAACACGATCGTGTACGCGAAGCGTGCACCACACATCGGTCGTGCAACGCGTCTAAAAACGGCGCTCGATTCACAAAAAGGGCCGACCTAACCGAAGTAGATAGTCCGCGCGGCGAAAGATACGCTCGAACGGATGCGTGGATCATCCAAGAGAAGACTTTCAGCATGATCCAACAAGGAGAAGAAGAAGAAGAAGAAGAAGAAGAAGCGGAGGAGAACCGACGCAAAGTCTCTCCTCTCTTCCGAGGGAAGAGGGCATCGCCCTGACCGTGACCTAGCCACCGCTCCTCGGGCAAACGCACACACGCACGTTCTACACACGTGTGAGCGGCTACGTAGTCGGCCTAGGGTACAGAGAATGCTTTTCTCTGGACCTTGATACGAGTGTCGTGAAATTTCGTGTTGGATCGAGCATCGTTTGATCGATGCGTCTTCGAATTGTAGTAGAACCTGTAGTCACTAGAGTTCTTGAAAATGGGAAAGATTTGAATTTTTTTTTTTTACGAATATAGATGTTTTTATGAATTTTATTTTTCTATAATGATCGGTTGTGATGTAGGCTTGCTGATGATTTTAGGTATGACTTTAGTCGTTGGTACCATTTTTATTTTGTTTTGAAGAGTGTACTGGAAAAGGGAGAAAATATTTACATTACTTTTCGTAGGTGTAGGGTTTGGTTAGGTTCGAGTTAGGTTATTATTAAATATATATTATTAAATTATTTAGTACAGGGGTTGTAAGTATAGTGTTTTATATTACTTTTCGTAGGAATACGGTTTGGTTAGGTTCGAGTTAAGTTATTATTAAATATATATTATTAAATGATTTAGTACAGGGGTTGTAAGTATAGTATTTTATATTACTTTTCATAGGACGAGAGTTTGGTTAGGTTCGAGTTAAGTTATTATTAAATATATATTATTAAATTAGTGAGTACAGGATTATACGTGTAGTATTTTATATTAGTTTTCCTAGATGTAGGGTTTGGTTAGGTTCGAGTTAGAATATTATTCAATTATTTAGTACAGGGGTTGTAAGTGTAATATTTTATATTAATTTTCGTAGGACTAGGGTTTGGTTAGGCTCGAGTAATTATTAAATGTATATTATTAAATTACCGAGTACAGGATTATACGTGTAGTATTTTATATTACTTTTCACAGGTGTAAGGTTTGGTTCGGTTCGAGTTAAGTTATTATTAAATATATATTATTAAATTATCTAGTACAGGTGATGCAAGTGTACCATTTCGTATTACGTTTCATACGTATAGGGTTCGGTTTGAAGAAATCACTTCATCAGTGATGTTCGTACTTGATGGTTCTAATTCGCTCGTAAACTATAGTGAGTTTCGGGTTCAAATAGTTTGAAATATCAGGAAAAATGAATAAGCGTACGAGTATATGCTCCATTTTTGATAAATTTATACGTTTTTACATATTTCGTATCTCTCGTTAAACAGGGTTTTAATTTTAATACAATTTCTTCGTTCGATCAAAAGACACGCGTTGCGCGAAATTTTTTCCATGAAAACTCTGATAGCTCGAGGCGTTTTATTTCCATCGCTGCATCCGCAGAGGCACGAAGATAGTGTACACACGTGATCACGCGAATCGTGACGACGAGCGTGTCTATCTTTGCGTCCCGGCCTCCCCAGGACACGTTATTCGCGTGTATTGGCCACCAGCGTGATTCCGCCGGCAGCGAAATCAAGCTCCGATACATTTGTCATTTTCCCTTCGAAGGGAGAGAATCTCTGATTCGTGATGGGTGTTCACGTTCAACGTTCTACGCTGTGTTTCCTTCTGAATGATACTCGATAATAATCTCGGGAAATGGTCGTGCGGCGCAGCTCTTCTTAGAAAGAATGTAAATTCCTCGGCTAGTAGTATAAACCTGTACATAGTCAGACGCGCGCTGGAAATTTTATTCGCGCGTAGTCTTTTAACGCTAAAACTACTGACGACTTAAGTATATCTGTTTCTATTTAAGAATTCAAAATAGAAAGTGTTTGAAAAAAAATATAAAATGCAAGAGAAATCTTTATTCATACTCGTTACAGAAAAACGGAAACAATTCTCGATTTGTACTGTAGATTTATAGAATTTATACTAAAATTTGCAAACCAGTTATTTTGACCATTTCGGTAGTACTAGTGTCAAGTTGAAATGATTTAGGACATTCTTGCGTTAATTATGCTCTTGGAAAATGACTACGTGTCAAGACAGATGTGCTCAAAGTAGAATACGTTCGTGTGTGGTCAGACAGCGGATGGCTTCAGCGACGGACACTTCTACTCGCCCATAATCACTATATTTAGATCAAATTGCACCAGTAATTGTGTCGTACTCGTGTTATTATGATAAATACCGTTCCTATTATTAAACAACATTTATGTTATACACTATAATATCATTCTTGCAATCTTTAAAAATTAAACAGAATATTCTTTCCTAACTTATTATCGCTAGGTGTTGCGTTTATAAACCGAACAATATTTTCAATTGCGTGGATATGATAAACAAAATTTCTATATCATATTTATTCAATAAACAGAAAAATTTATTTCTGATATTTACATAATAATTCCACAAATATTCATCCCAACTATATATTCTATATATACATTTCTAAGTATTAAGTATATAAATATACAAATTATAAATAATTTCGTATATAAATTTCTAAATATTCTAATGATTAATTAATTTCGACATCGTTAGTTCGCTTATTATTAGCCAAAAATAATTTCCATCCGAAGCATTTCTATTTCCAATAGAAATTTTATATTCGATTCAAAACGCGACAAAATCGTACAACATTGAAACCAGTAAAATAAAATTTTCCCGTAGGCAATATCACAGGAAAGTTTTGCTAGCACATACCGCGTATCGAGAATTTAATCGGTGTAAATCTGTCGGTCCAATTAAATTGATCAGATACATCTTCTCAGGCCGGTCTAACTAGATTCGTTTTCTGCGTATGCCAACGGTCTCTGCAATCATTTCGCGAGAATGTAAGCCTGGACAAATGGTTTCATTAATTTAGCGAATCATTGGTTCCGTGCCGCTTCGAGACGCGGCACCGCTTGGAATTCGAATTCTCTTGGCCGAGAAGATACGAATATAGTTTATATTTTACCAGAACATTCGCGCCTAGCACGCAGAACTCCTCAACGCTGGAATCAAGCGTGCTGCAAATGATTTCGTGGCTTTTTCCCGCTCGCGTGCGACGCTTAAATTGTAACGAACGAAATAGCGCGGCGCATAAAGAAAGGGAATTGAAACGTATCGGGTACGCATGCAAGAATTTATGGTACATATATCTTTTCATTAGGGCGGTATTCGATGAACCCGAGCACGAGGGCGTAACGCTAAGACAGCGATAACTTACACGAGATACACTTGGTTGCGAACATAGTCACGATATTACAAAGATTTTATAGTAACGCTGTATTTATGTTTCTTCAGTCTTAAGGTGATAATTCTTTGAGAATAAGCAGAATTTATTTTTGCCGAACCTTTCTCGTAAATATCGTTGGCGATAAAAAAATTATTCGTATCGTTGCATTCTTCCGATTCGTTGGACGCGATAATAAACGGTACCGATTCAGCACTCGACGCGTATTTATGCAGCCAGAGTGCTACGTAACTTAGAAATTATGTCGCCGAGATGTTTTTACGCGTCTTAACGCTGTCGTTTTAATATTTTTGAAATGAATATTTGTTTCTCGAGGGGTAGAAGAGCACGGATATTTAAGTCGCGATTAAAACAAGTTTTCTGAAATAAAAACATTCGGATGACTGCTACGTAAACTGCTACGTAAATTTTTGTTAAATCACTGGGTAGCTCCGATATGTTGTAAGTAGTATATGCTCGCGTGTGGTCAGACAGTGCACGCGGATATGATAAACAAAATTTTTAGTAGATTTCTTTGAAGAATCTCAACCATTTTAACTCTTTGTACTCCTAAACTTTTCTAAGTTTCATAGGACTGTTGTGAAAACTCAAAGTGTTGCTTTGGAAAAAAAGAAAAAAAATTATAAGTGTTTACGATTCTTTATTTGGTCTAGTATTAATTCGCTCTGTTTTAAAATGAAACTAAAATTTTTATGTTATGCAGCGGCGCCAGTGGAGTGCGAGGGGTTAAATATTTCCTTTATTTTATAAATCCATGTAAGATTGATTCGTGTAAATACAATGATCTAATGTAACCACTATAAATAACTTCGCCACGATGCAATGTCGACAAGTTTACTTGCAATTCATGCGTTTTCTAATTAGAATTGTTTCTAAATACTTTCAACACCAAAACCAGCAAGGCGGTCCACCAATTCATAATTTCTCACGGAAACATTATGAATTAACTGTGACGCCATTGGATGATCTTCGGTCACTTTCTGTTAATAATACTTTTTTCTTCCTTGCATTATGTACTTTTTTTTTTTTACATATTTTTCATTTTGATGCGTACTTTAATCGCCAGTAGTTCTAGCATTAAATCAATGAAACAAAAAAAGAAATAAATAAAATTATTTGAAACGAATGACACGAATTGAGCACTCAGAAGCAGTTTCTCTACGTCTTATTCCTCTCACGACTCTCAGGATTCTTCATCATCGGAAATCATCGATACAGAAAGAAATTCATTGGACGTACAATACAGCCGCGATAAAGAATACGTTTCTCGTGATTCGACTCACCAGTTAGAGGTTAATAATTTCCAAGGACCGTACTTCCAGTAAATTTCATCGGTAAAGGGAAAAACACGCGGGGATGCGAATTGCCTCGTTGGCCGACGCTCGCACGCAGTCGATGTAATTCACACTCGATGTGCACGCGCAGAGAACGCTGCGCGGCAGAAAAGTATCTAGTAATAAACGCTCGGTAGAAATCGACGTCATAACTATTAATACTTGCACGATATACCGGGTCTCGAGGCCATATCGAGAGTAACTATCCACTTTCGCTTCGTGCTATCTGGAATGTAGGATTTCATCTTTTCCAATTACCGAGAGGACCGATTGCGTCCGTTTATCTGTCAATTACATCCTCGGAAGCGTTTCGAGAGAGATAGTTTCCGTTTCGTATACTTCCAAGAGATAGCGATAGACTATCGCCTTGTGGGCATCCTTTCAGCAGTGTTTTTCTGGGGTATACTCTGGTAATGAACCTGGAAAAATTGTCAGTTCAAAGAACGTACACCTTGGGACTCTTTTTATACGGTAGCTTTTTTATACGGTTCACTTTTACACAGTTTATTCACTTTTATATGATTTTTTTTTAACACGTTTTAGGTAAAGTTATCAAATTTTTTTTAATTCGTTTTGGTTAAAGTTATCCATTTTTTTAAATACGTTTTTGTTAAAGTTAACCGATTTTTTTTAACACGTTTTGGGTAAAGTTATCAAATTTTTTTTTAACATATTTTGGATAAAGTTATTCAATTTTTTTTAACACGTTTTGGGTAAAGTTATCAAATTTTGTTTTAATGCGTTTTGGTTAAAGTTATCCATCTTTTCTTTTTAACACGTTTTATTGATATTTTCATAGATTTTTTTAATGGGTTATTGCTTACTTTAACGCGAAATTTTCACGCGTTTTACTTATCGTTGTGTTCAAATCAAGGATGCCGACAGACATTCGAAATTTCTTTTAGTTTAACACAAGTGTTATACTTTATTGCGAATAAATTGTTTCACGACCTTCCTTATACGATTGACTTTTATATTTTTATTTTTTTAACACGTTCTGGTTACAGTTATTCAATTCTTTTTAACGCGTTTTATTCATATTTCGTCCGGCGACGCATTAATGTATTTTTCGACATTCATGTAAATAAAAACAATATAATACTTTGTTCAAAAATAATATCTTCTACGAGAAATACATTAACTTTCCTAGAAAAAGTACAGCTTATAAAATACACACAATTTTACCAGCCGTCCACTTAAATTTCTCTGTGAAAGAGTCGGACGGTTAAGTGTTAGTACCTTTTGTATACTTTTACACGAAATTTTCACGCGTTTTACTTACCATTGTCTTCAAATCGAGAAAACCGACAGACATAAGAAGCTTCCCTTAATTTAACACAAGTTTTACACTTTGTTGCAAATTAATAGTTTCCCGACTTTTTTCTACACGGTACGCATTCACCGTATAGAAAGAATCCCAGGTGTAGTTCTACCGTGAAGGAGAAAAGGATGCTGGAAAGAATTTCAAGGATGCCGATCGATTTAATTAACCGCCTAATTTAACCAAGAGATTCTGTAAAACACTAGACGCATTGTAGACACGAAGAATTGTGGCTTCATTGTTCCACAGGTGTGACACACTTACCGAGACGTGAAACCAGTAGAAAGGGTAAATACCATTGTGGTACTGTAATTACACCATGGATACTTCTTTCTCTTCGAGGCTTAATTCTCGCCTCGCGAAGGCTGTACAATTTGGTCTAAGATACGAGAAATGTAGGCGGTCGATTTACAAGATCGAAGATTACGAAATATTAGCAAATATTAGGTTTTTTTACCAAATAGCAGTAACCTCGTGTCATTTTTTGACCTCACCAATTTACAAAATGTGATGCAATACCATGGAATGATTAATATTCATTCTTAGAGATATTCATTATTTTCCCTCGGTGCTTTCAATATATTGTTATCCACGGACGCTTCGGTTCTATCACCTTACTAATTTTATAGAGAAATTTCTAAAACGGAATTTTGCTAATTAACGTTCACAATATTCTGTCTAAACGCTCCGTTTATGTTCCGAATGATTTTTGCAGCATTATCGTCAAATTTGTGTTCGTATAAGAAAATTGTACGAATATCAACAAAATTTATATTTGGAATAAATGTTTAAAAAGTCGCTGAAATGTATAATTTAGGAAAAAGTATTTTGAACATAACGTGACTCTGATAATAGATAACCGAACTGTATAAAAGGTTATCTGATAAACAATCATACGGTGGAAACAGGAATGCAAATATTTATATGCAATCAAAATCCGGTATTTCATATGCACCAACCTAATACAAAACACGTAGAATAGTTCAACGCTTTGCATTTATAACGATGTTGAAGTAAAGAATATCTATCGTTAACATGTACGGATTCTGAAAAAGTCGGAAGGAAGAGGAAGAATTTGTATTTATTCTAGATTTTATAATCAAGTTTTTCGTCTTATATTTATATAATAATCTTATATTAACTATATTATATATATTATATTAATTTAATAATCGTTCAGTTTTTGTAATATTCTTTTTTTTTTACATAAATTTGAAGAAAACGAAGAATCAACAGAAAGAAAGTAATCAATGATATAATGAAGAATGGAAACGGTTGGATGTAAAGTTGTTAAAAATTATTGAAAAATTTTTATTCCGCCACGAGTGTACAATACGATATTCCGAAGGGGATAATTCAACCTTAACGTCAATTACAATTTTAAGTAGCACGCAACAGAAACCCGAGACGACGATTAAAGGGATAATAAAATAACACGAACGGGAGCGAAGCAGGACCAAGGCAAGAATCACGGGAGATGGATTGTGAAATGGAAATTAATTTTCGTAATGTTCCGAACGATTTAACGGGTCCATGCCGCTACTTAAATTCGACGACGGCACGAGTTAGACGGTCGCGCGATGACCGTAAAACACCATGACGTAGATTAATAAAAGACCCACTTGAGCCCGTGAATCGTGCTAGCATAAAGTCACCGTTTTATGTTCCATAAAATGTTACGGCACTTCTTCGAGGGGCGCGTTTGCACGCCTGTTGGTCGAAAGAAGAAAAAAAAGGAGTAAGAGAAAAAAATAAAAATAAAAAAATAAAATGAGAGCACGCATACAGTCGCTGGCTTGTTCTTAACGTAGATCAGGTTACATGGTAAGTTCCTAGTTTCGAATCTCTGTGGTTCGCGTTATCTCGTGTTATCTCGTGTTATTCGATTGTTGATAGGATGTTGAATTAAATTGAAAGTTTCGTTGAAATAAAATAAAAAAATTCAGTAGAGGGTGGTTGTTCATTGCCAGGTATTATAAATGAAATTTTGCGATCGGAATTGATAGCGGTCTTAATTAATTGCGATGAAGTGAAATAGTTTTTTTGTGTATTTTTGCTAGTAAGTTAAATTCCACTGGCGCCATGCATAATTTGGTGGCGATATGCATAATTTTCTTCAGAGATAATATTTTTAATTAAATTGCATATTTTCATCGATTCAAAGACTTCTTTTAAAATAAAAGTAAATTGTAAACATTTATAATTTTCTTTTTTTCTTTCCAAAAGAACACTTTTAGTTTCCACAATAGTCCTTTGAAACTTAAAAAAATTTACCAGTGCGAAGGGTTAATTTCAAAGTATGGTACCATTTTCTTTTTTGTAGATCCTTCGTTCTTGAAAAGTACCTATTTCTATTAATACAGGAACTGTAATTCTTTTTTCTTTAATATTGTTGAAATTCATACTTTGTTAATTATTTCTGTTATTATTTTGTTAATCGTGACATCTTAGGTTCGAAGACCAGAACTATTTACTTTTCTACTAATACAGGAACTGTAATTCTTTTTTCTTTAATATTGTTGGAATTCATATTTTGTTAATTATTTCTGTTATTATTTTGTTAATCGTGACATCTTAGGTTTGAAGAACCATTTACGTTACCCCCTTTTTTCGTTTATAACCGCAAGGCAAGGACGGTGCTATCCTCTCTTTCTCCTCGTACGAACCGCCGCGCTGTTAAGACATACATACGCTCTGTATAAATATTCAGGACTAAAATATATAGATATTCTGGACCCAATATTCCCAACAATACATATATTATTATTAACCAAGCTTCCCCAGGCAATAAATTTATCCCACCAAAAAAAACAAAACTGAAGTCAGAATACGTCGTTCCATAAAAAACTAAAACCACGTTCGCACCAGACAAACATTTCAATTTTCCCCAAACAAGCTCAGACATTCTATCCAATTTGCAACAGAATAATAACCCGTACATCGTCCCAGAAGGCTTTGGGTCGTGAAGCACAAATCAGGCTTGTGTTTTCGGAGGGTGTAGTTATAAAATACAGCTTATGGGTCTCGAGGCGAGACACAAAGAGGCGTTGCAGCGTTAGAAGAACGAGGCTGGGACGCGATAAAATAAAAACGTGACAAAAAAAAAAAGAAAAAAAGAAAAAGGAAGATTGAACGCGTTTAGAGCCACGCTCGTAAGACCTTGGAAATACGAGGCTGTTTTGGCGAATTAGCGGATTTATCGTACGATTCGGCCGATTTTTCGCGCACTGCTGGAACCACAGCTGCGATTGCCTCGATATATTTTCAGAACTCGCCTCTGTCTGCGACCTCGATGCCGATTCGACCGTCTGTGAACCCCCTTTCGATTTTTCGAACAGGAACGCGTCTTTTCCACCCTAGATCCGAGACACCGCGACGTTCCGCGATCATCGTCCCAAACGAACGAGTTTCGCGACGATATCTCCGGTCCATTGTGGAGTTAATTCGAGCAGACGCGTGTAAATATTCTCATTAGAGGGGACGTAAAAGCTCGGATGCTTCTTGGACCGTGACGAGTTCAAAGAGCTAGAGTTTCCAGATCGGTGATGTCCATTATTTTGATTTCTTGTTGTTTCTTGACCTCGCTCGTGACGCTGGCCTACTTCGCCGAGCGTTTTCTATTTAAAGATGGTACTACGGGTAGCTGTATATCATAATTTCATGAATACCCAGCGAACGTTCTGTCACGAGATTATTCTGCTACAGTTTTAGGGTTCCGCCGAACGGATGTCGGCTTTGGAAAGATATAGAATTTTACAGAGGTACCATTTTTGCTTTATCCGATTGTCTAATCGTCTGTTCGATGCCAGCTTTGATTCGATGGGAGATAGAAACGATTCAACTTCGAAAAATAATTTTATGAGTCATTTGAAAATTTAGATTCGGTGTCGTTGAGTTTCCTCAGTGTTTAATTGTTAGAAATAAAAGTTTCATTTTAACACTGGAACTACCGTTGCAGTTGAAATGACTGGTTCGTAATTTCTCATGGAAGGTTTATAAATTTACAGTAGCACATTTTGGGGGATTTTCTATAATTTTTTGTAAAAAATATACAGAAAGAATTATTACACTTGTTGTAAGAATTTTTTCAAACGCTCATAATCTTGGTTTCTTTGCTACAAATAAATCTATTTTAATGGTCGGTAGTTCTAGTGTTAACTAATTCCTGAACTTTTTAAAATTTTGTAGGACTATTGTGAAAACTTAAAGCGTTACTTTGGATGGAGGAAAAACAGAATTTTTTAACTCATCTTAATGCTAATATTTTTTCTTTTCACCGAGGGTGAAATAAGATAATTTATTTGTAGATGTTAATTATTATTAGATTTTTTAATTTTTTGACAGCTTTCTATTTGTCTACTACAATTTATTAATTTCTCATTTAATACATTTTCGTATTTAATTCTCGATTTCTTAGAACACTCGCGTTAATTATGTGAAGATGTAGTACTCGAAAGTCAGGGAAACTTACGAACTCAAAAGTAGTATATTTAATCAGTAACTTAATAAATATACCATTGACGAGATTTATGTTTCACTTTCACTAAATTTAAACACACTCTGTCAGATTAATATTAGTTTCTTAATTTTTAGTTCTTCTATTTTTAAAGAAACTTGCGTTTCCTTAATATTCGAATAATTTAAAATCGGTGTATTCAAAATAAATATTAACGTACAAATTTTCAGAAATTAATTACAGAATTAGTGATCGTATTTTTTTTTCGTGCAACATTAATCCATTTGCATCACGACTTAAATTGTAGAGACTCTCACTTATCACCGAAGCCTACACGATCGATCGTTTTTAAGTCGTCCCGATTTAAATATTTCCTATTATTTGTTAATACTAATTGATTATAATGATATATCAGAGTACAAAGGTCAATATATATTAATAAATATAAAATTCTTAGTGCAAATATTTTTATTCAACGATATGGTACGATGTCGCTGTCCGCGGATTATTCCGCGTTTGGTGATAAGAGAGAAGATATTAGGTTGGGGAAAAAGAAATCCATTATTTTTACGTGAAATGATTTAAAAACTGTTTTATGGTCGATCTTTAGCTCCTGGGCGATGCTACGACTACTAACCTGACGGTCAACTTCGATTATCTCTGTGATTTTATCCACATTTTTGACGACGGACCTGCCTGTGCGAGGTGCATCTTTAACATAAAAAATACCCGAACGGAATCGACGAAACCAAAATTGCACGTAATTAGCTGTTACAGTATCGGGACCATAAACACCGTTCACAATTTCAGCCGTCTGGCTTGCATTTTCGCCTTTATCAAAGAAAAATTGTAAAATGTATCGAATTTTCTCTTCGTTGACTTCCATTTTTAACACCTTGTAACTCACAACTGAATGGACCGAACAAAAAACAGCAAAAGAATTTGTTTATTGCGAAATGTCACCTTTACAACGAGCATAAATCTGAAATTGTTCGATCGATACTTTACGAAATATCGATCACATTATCGATACAGCCATCTACCGAAAAAATAATCGATTTCTTTTTCCCCAACCTAATATTACTCGCGGAATATTCCGCTTCGCGATGCAGATGGTTTAATAATCAGAATCAAAGTAGCATCTGACGTATTAAATTAGCAATTAGTACAATAAATAGTACCGTACGATTCCGAAATACTTGGACGAGGAAGAAAAGAATGGAACGAAAGCTCGTTTCTCTTGTTCCTCCGCGTCGTCTACGAATCTCTGTAGATTTTCTCTCTCTTTCTCCCTATCTCCTCTTTACTCTTCGTTTCCTCTTGGATTCGTGGCGTATCTTAATGCACAGTACGTGTGCAATATGGCAGTGTCGGCCCGTATATCGAGGGTTCATCGTGGGGCCGAAGGGGTCACGACCCAATCGCCAGAAATTCCTTTATCTTCATTCCTACGTTTTTATTACACCCTCGCCGCCATCTCCGTACGTCGCCCGTTCGATGAACCTTAATTGCGACTTGCGAGCGTCTTTGTTGCGTCGGGATCCTCTTTGGAAATGATCACGAACCCCTTTCAGGCGTGAACGATCGTGCTACGAAGTGCGCACCATCGCGAGAAGCTTGAATTTTCAGGGAGAGATCAATGCGAGAGGCCAAGTTGCATTTTTTATCGGGTTTTAAAAGTATTCATCGACGTTTTCGGTGGTCGTGAAAAATATTCAAACAGGTTCCTATCGTTTTTATTCCAATTAAACCGTGTACCAAATTTTGGGACCGATTTAAATTTTTAGAGAAGAGTATTTTTACAGTTATACAATTTATAGAAATTTTGCTGGCTTAAAATATTTTCTTTTCCTCTCTTTGATATAAAAGTGTATCTGTGTATCATACAGTAATCATTGCTAATTAATTTCACCGATCACTAACCTTCTTCCATTCTTTCATTTCCTTCACCGATATTTCTATATTAATTGCCACCGCGTTCAATAGCCCATTGTTTCAACTTAGCACTAGATTTACGGAACCCGTCAATTTGACTCGGTTCAGATTTCGTGCGTAAGTTTAACAATCATGTTTGGGGAAAATTTAAACACAAAATAGAATTTATACACGGAAGGTGTACTAAATAAATCTCTGCTAATAGAAATCTATTAATTTGAAGTAAACTGAACTAACGATGTTACGAAAAATTTGTATTTCATCGTACCCATCAAAATGAGCCGATCGATGTCCGTAAACCTAGTGTTAATCTACGTACACCCTTCTTTTTTTTATTTACTTTCTCAACACTAGAACTACCAAAGTGTGTGAAAATGACCCATTCGTAATTTTTTACAGAATCTTTATAAATTAACTACCGCGCCTTTGGGCAGATTTTCCGCGATTTTCTATTAAAAATATAGATAAACCTTTGTCTGAATTGCGTTACATATTATTTTATATACTTTTCACTTTGATTTCTTCGGTAGAAATAAGTATACTTCAATCGTCGGTAGTTCTAGTGTTAAAATCGTTCTTTCCGAGCAGCGTCACGAAATTCCAATAATAGAATGCAGGAATTAATTTTAAAGTGTTGTTGCTTCATCGATCCACGGAATAAACTTTTAATTATCCGTCGAAAAGGAATCTCACGGCTTTCGCCAATTTTTACGCGCAACTAAACTGCAATCAACAGTTTCCAGTTACAGTTTAACCTTCTTCCTTCTTTGCACCACCTTTTTTGCGTTGAGGTTTCCTCAATTTTCAATTTCCTGCCAGAGAAGCATAATAATGTTTCAATCTTGCCCGATCGAATTCGTAGAATTCGAACTGGATTTCCGAACCGGGTTTCATAATCGCCCATCGAGTAATTTAATCTGCGGGTTGTTGGGTGGTGAATTCATAATGCAAAAAGGTTCCCACAGAAATTAAATGGATGATACCGGTGTACAGTATCGAGATTCTTGCGATTAGGAACGCGGAACGATACCGAGATTGAAAGACGGCGGAACGATAACTCAACTACCGTTAAAACAACGCGCGTCTTACGTTACCCTTGCCGTGCGCGGTGAATACTGTTACTTTGACGCAATTTGGCGAATTAAAAGGCAGTCAGGACGAAGATGTTACTCGTTAAGATGTACTCGATGATTGAAGAGCAGTGTATAACTGTGTCAGAGTTTCTATCGTGTCTTTAATTCATAAGATTTTTCAAGACACGGCCATCTAATACTACTTTTCTTAAATGTATTCGCGATTCGACGATTATTCGGTTTGTATCGAGTCATTGACTTAATCAATTCTTTTTTTTATTATTTCTACCGTTGAATAGTAAAATTTCAGGCAGAAGTTATAATAATTATAATAAGTTTATAAGAAGTTATAATAATTATAATAAATTTATAAGAAGTTATAATAATTATAATAAGTTTATAAGAAGTTATAATAATTATAATAAGTTTATAAGAAGTTATAATAATTATAAGAAGTTTATAAGAAGTTATAATAATAAAAATGAATTATGATCGGTGTAATTAACACTAGATTTACGGTGATTAATTGGACCATTTTACGGGTATATTGAACCGTGCTTTTTTTGTAACAACATTAGCTCATTTTACTTGAAATTAATAGGTTTTTATTCACATAGATTTAGTTAGTACGTTTCTTGCATTTAAATTCTATTTTGAGCGTACATTTTCTACACAGATAATTACTGCACTTCAGCATGAAATCAGAAATCCGTCAAATTGACGGGTTCCGTAAATCTAGTGTTAATAGAAGATGCCTAAAAATTAATTATGATCACTGTCATTAATAGAAAATGCCTAAAAATTAATAAAAAGTTAATGCATCAGGTCATATTAGTAACTATTACTGATATTAATTTTCAATTTTGATTAATAAAATACCACCCGCGTAACTGTTAATTAATTTTTAAGAGGAAAATAAAAAGAAGTAAATGTGAAACAATTTTTATTTATTAGAAGAAATAGTTTAGAATATTTAATAATCGGTAAAATTATACTGTTCAAAAAATAATTTCGTAGANAGTTTATAAGAAGTTATAATAATTATAAGAAGTTTATAAGAAGTTATAATAATAAAAATGAATTATGATCGGTGTAATTAACACTAGATTTACGGTGATTAATTGGACCATTTTACGGGTATATTGAACCGTGCTTTTTTTGTAACAACATTAGTTCATTTTACTTGAAATTAATAGGTTTTTATTCACATAGATTTAGTTAGTACGTTTCTTGCATTTAAATTCTATTTTGAGCGTACATTTTCTACACAGATAATTACTGCACTTCAGCATGAAATCAGAAATCCGTCAAATTGACGGGTTCCGTAAATCTAGTGTTAATAGAAGATGCCTAAAAATTAATTATGATCACTGTCGTTAATAGAAAATGCCTAAAAATTAATAAAAAGTTAATGCATCAGGTCATATTAGTAACTATTACTGATATTAATTTTCAATTTTGATTAATAAAATACCACCCGCGTAACTGTTAATTAATTTTTAAGAGGAAAATAAAAAGAAGTAAATGTGAAACAATTTTTATTTATTAGAAGAAATAGTTTAGAATATTTAATAATCGGTAAAATTATACTGTTCAAAAAATAATTTCGTAGAATGATATGATTAATATGCGTAACAATATAATGCGATATAATTAAGTGCGTAACATCCTCCCGGTCGGTTTTTATATTTCTTGCATTTATGGTGTTCAATGACTGTGACTCGATACACAGTCTCGTTATCTCGATAGAAATTATATTTATTCGCCAACAGGCGTGAAACGATGCTTTCCGCGGATTAACAGTTAGGGTGTCAAGATACGAGCCATTTTGTAGCATCGATCATTCGATCGAAAGAAATTTCAATACTGTTGTGACCAACTGTATATTAGAATTGTAACACTTAACTCCTTGCCGTACTATTTTTTCAGTAGTTAAAAATATTAGCGATGGTTATTCGCTATTTAAATATTGTGTCAAATATAAAATATTGAAATACTACGTATAATTAATATTTTTTAATTCTGAATCTTATAAATTCAAATTATAGTTTAAAGATCGAATTATAGTTTGTCTGCGCCACGAGTCCGGCTAGTGATAGTAAATTAAGGGGTTAAATAGCAGCGAAGAGCAATTATGATCTTGTTTGGTTGTAATAGATAAAGAAGATATTTGGAAACGCAGTATTATCTATCATGGTCGTCGTAAATGATGGATCGGTTCTATTAGGTCAGTTATTTTCATCGATTATAATTGAAACGTACTCTTTAACGATGAGCTGGTTATAAGAGCGAGGCGTGCTTCAGTTTTAAGTAATCCATTATCCTGGTTATCGTTTTATTTGCAGTCGATACAAATGATTCTGGTGTTTCGTAAGAGAAGTTGATTGCCAATAACTGACGATGCAAGCAATCATTTTGTTCCGTATCATTAATTTATATAACAGATATTATTCAATAATTAGTAGTGTTAATTTTTTAACACGTGCAATTATTGTGAAATAATAA
Organism: Ctenoplectra terminalis; assembly: GCA_019453375.1. Classification (NCBI taxonomy): domain Eukaryota; kingdom Metazoa; phylum Arthropoda; class Insecta; order Hymenoptera; family Apidae; genus Ctenoplectra; species Ctenoplectra terminalis. The sequence goes on from SMSQ01021058.1 coordinate 163,405, forward strand.
TAACTAATATGAAGTTTAGATCGGAGTTCTAAAATAGCTGTTTTATGAAATATTATAATTAAGGGAATCGACTTACACGTATCAATTTCTTATAAATTCTTTTTTAATATAATTTATAATTTATATTATAATATAATATAATATAATTTATAATTTACAATTTACAATTTGCAATTTACAATTTACAATTTACAATTTACAATTTATATTATAATATAACATAATTGATCTCTTCTAGTGTAAGAGATAAATTCTATGAGTTTTCAGGCAACGATCGAGTTTCATAGAAACGACAGTCGGTCAGGAACGATCTATCGATCGCGATTCCTAAGTACTCGATTGTATCACGTAGAACTAACGACGAGTTTACGCTCGTTCAAATAACGATCCTACGATTAGATAAATGATCGTAGGTGCAATTAAGGTTAGCTACGCGACAATTAGAGGAGCTCACAGTTGTACTGGTATCGCTGTTAGCATTGCTCGTCTCGAAAAACGATCGTTTACTCAAGTCCTGTGACAGTTCGTGAAATTAATAAAGCTCTTTAATGATTGTGCACGATATATAAAAATGATAGACAGCCAGAGATATCGTTTGTTTTCACTTATCCACCGATCTCAGCTCGTGATTTCTGTTGAAGAGGATGATAAATCTGCAGCGAAGTAGAGAAGGAATGCAGGAAGGAAAACCTTAATGCTTATATAATTATTTACGTAATAAAAGTACTGGTAATGTATTATTAGTTTCACGGTACGTTGTCCGAGTTGAATTTATTTGTGTTAATAATGAGTATAAATTGTACTGTTTTTTTTTTTTAAGTACAGTTGATCAAACCAATTGTAGGTAATTGATAAAATGAGGATATTGGAGTGTTTTATGCAAGATTTTTTATTATTCAAGTTTCATTAATAAAAAGCATTGATTGACACTTTAAATATTGTCGAAAAGAAAAATAAATAATATTAGTATAATCTCAAGTCATCGTTCATTTTTACCTTTGGTTAAAATGACGTTGAACTTACACTGACTTTTATAAATATTTGACCGCTTGGTGGAATCGAATAAAAAAATGTGTGTCAAGATTATAATGTAAATTCCGCTAAATAGAACGAATATAAATTTATATAATTTACATAGAAGCGTGATCTATACATGAGTCTAAGAGATAAATATCGTGGTAAAAATTACATTGTGTTTTCTTATTTCAAATATATAGTCAAATACTTATGGATGCTAGTGTACAAAGGTATATTAAATTTTATTATTCTACATTTTATAAATATTTATACTGTATTATTTAATTTAAGAAAACTTTTCACTGTTCCCTTATAACAATTTTTAAACACGTTATCTCATATCTTTCGTATTTTCTGGTGTTTCAACGTAAAACTAAAAAATTACAATTCACTCACTAATTGCAGAAATTATCAATCTATAAAATTTATAAACATTGTAAAAATTATAAAAATTAAAGCAAAATACCAATTGCAATTATATTCGATCCGACACAAAAATACAAGAATTCGTTTAAAAATCAGGGAACCCATAAAATTATAAAAATTATAAAAATTAAAGCAAAATACCAATTGCAATTATATTCGATTCGACACAAAAATACAATTCGTTTAAAAATCACGGAACCCAGAAAATGATAAAAATTATAAAAATTAAAGCAAAGTACCAATTGCAATTATATTCGATTCGACACAAAAATACAATTCGTTTAAAAATCACAGAACCTATAAAATGATAAAAATTATAAAAATTAAAGCAAAATACGAATATAATTGCAATTATATTCTATTCGACACAAAAATACAATTCGTTAAAAAATCACGGAACCCACAAAATGATAAAAATGATAAAAGCTAAAGTGAAATACCGATTGCAATATCTTTGTACCATCTAGAATTTCACATTGGATACTCGTTGAAGGCGTCTCGAAAAAACGTCGATTTTTCCCAGACGACGCGCCAGAATAGATCGTAGCGCAACGCGGTATCGCGTGCATTGAACTGCGATTTAAAGCGGCCCGGTGCAAAGTACGCGGGGAACGGTATAACTCGCACTAAGTCGACTCGGTAGCTTTCATGTACAGGCATGAGTTAAGATTCTTGCCCCCTTCCCTTTCATCTTCTTAACGCCGCGCTTCTTCTATCCTCCCGCGCGATATCGCCGAGGCCGCCATTAATTTCGAAACGCTAAACGCAAATCTGCGTAATCTTCTTAGTCACCATTCGCCACCAGGATATTAACACCTCGTCGAGCTCTAACGAATCTTCGTGAAACTGTGTTTACGACCTCGTACCCCTTAATTCTTTCTATTTTTTTTTTTTTCTCCATTTTCTCGCGTATCTCTCTGACCATCGGCGTTTCGACTTGACGTGAAACTTAATATTGCATTAAGTGTTAGGGAAAGTTATTCGAGTTGAGTTTTCCTACTTTTCGTGAGATATGGAGGGTACACTTTCATGCGATCTCGAGCCATATTAACCGTAGAAATATTGCCGACCGAAGCGTATTTTTTGTACCAAACAAATCAAAATGAAAGGTATATGAAAACGCTTAATACGAGAAAGATGCGTCTTCAGGAAGATTTCTAGAAATGTACCACGGTACGTTTATAAAATTTTCATTAGAAATTACGAACTGTTAAACGGTTACTGAGAAACTTAGCATAATGAAGAATTCATTGCTACAATTTGTTCAAGTCAATGGAAGGTTCAATAAACGCTTTACAAAGTATAAAATCGTATGGAAAAAACCTGGATCATTTTTTGTTAATGGAATTCATAAATCGCCTGGATGATAACTTAAAGTTGTATAAAATAGTGAAAAATATTTGGCAGGAATTAAATCGTGTATTAATCCTTTGCATTCGACTGGCGCCGCTATGGCGACACGCATAATTCTCTTCAGAGATTAAGTTTTTAATTAAATTCTGTATCTTGGTCAATTCAAACGCTTCTTTTGTTTTAAAATAAAGTAAATTAACTAAGTAAATAAAAAATCGTAAATATTTGTAATTTTCTGTTTCTCTTTCCAAAAGAACGCTAAGTTTTNGTATTTGAAAAAATAGTAACAATTCTTTGTACATATTTTCTACAAAAAATTATAGAAAATCCCCAAAAATACATCGTTGTAAATTTATAAAATTTCTATAAGAAGTTATGAACATTTTGACTGGTTCGGTAGTTCCAGTGTTAAAATAAACAAAATATATATATATACATTCATGTTTCTTATTTTTATTATGGAACTCTGTACGGAAAAACCAATCATAAATTCATGACAAATTTCACAATGTNCAAATCAAAATGAAAGGTATATGAAAACGCTTAATACGAGAAAGATGCGTCTTCAGGAAGATTTCTAGAAATGTACCACGGTACGTTTATAAAATTTTCATTAGAAATTACGAACTGTTAAACGGTTACTGAGAAACTTAGCATAATGAAGAATTCATTGCTACAATTTGTTCAAGTCAATGGAAGGTTCAATAAACGCTTTACAAAGTATAAAATCGTATGGAAAAAACCTGGATCATTTTTTGTTAATGGAATTCATAAATCGCCTGGATGATAACTTAAAGTTGTATAAAATAGTGAAAAATATTTGGCAGGAATTAAATCGTGTATTAATCCTTTGCATTCGACTGGCGCCGCTTTGGCGACACGCATAATTCTCTTCAGAGATTAAGTTTTTAATTAAATTCTGTATCTTGGTCAATTCAAACGCTTCTTTTGTTTTAAAATAAAGTAAATTAACTAAGTAAATAAAAAATCGTAAATATTTGTAATTTTCTGTTTCTCTTTCCAAAAGAACGCTAAGTTTTTACAATGATTCTGTGAAACTTAAAAAAAGTTTAGGAGTGTAAATGATTAAGTCTTATATTAATCATCTATAACTTTTGTTTGTCGTGCAATAATAAAATTTAATAGTGCAGTGTCAAGTAAATAAAATAAAATTTGAAAAATATAAATATATTAATATGCATGTTCTAAATTTCATAACGCCAAGAGAGGATTAATAAATCTATTCCTACACAAATATCCGAACAGTTTTTCCTACGTAATAGCAAAATATTGTTCTAGTTAAATATCGAGGTTGCTTTCTGCGATCATTAGGATAGAATCGACGAGAAAGATTGATGGCTGTTTGGACGATTTGTTTTATAGGGCTAGAGTGAGAATTTTCGTTCGATCGAACGTTTTTATGCGGAAAGAAACGCGAAATCTCATAGCTGCTAGATTTCGTTTGCTCGTTGGCGCGTGAAGAATATTGTTCATCGGAGACGATGGAAGGTAATCAGGTTAGGAAATTCCCAATATGTGCTTGTTATTAAAGACGAATATGGTTTCTCACTGGCTATCGGGATCAAGGTAATTCTGGGCTTTGCTGACTCTAACGAGTTTAACAGGGTGCTACGTGTGGGTATTCTCACCCTGGTATATTTTTATTTTTCCAAACAGGCTTTCTATTAACTAAAGTTAGTACACTAAAACTTGCAGTAGCATGATAATTTTCTCGAAAAGTGTAAAAAATATTTTAATACCGTTCGCTAAAATCTAACAAAATATTTTACAGTATGTAGTTGGGAAAAAATTGTAACCAAGAATTAAAAATAATATTATATCCATATTAATACTAATTTCATAAAAGAATTATAAATAATATTATATCCATATTAATACTAATTTCTTACACGAATTAAAAATATATTTGTCTAAGAATATTGTAACAATTTTCTTCTGACCTATAGTCTCAAGTAACTTTTGATCCATAATGACTACGAAAAATATTTTATATGCATATTATCCATCCAAGCACTGGTTAATTAAACCCAAAAATATGAATCTTTCTACCCTACTTTTGTCCAGCAACGAAAATTAAAAATCGCAGAAACACGGTCCAAAAGGTAACCAACAAAGTATTAAACCCATAAACGAAGGCGCGTGTAAATACTTTCTGTACCTACCGTAGTTCACATTAATTATTTAAAATCACAGATAAACCAAAAAGTTGGCACACAGATATTAAATTATTCATACGATTATTCATAGCTCTGTGGGTTGAAACAAAATATTTATTCTTCGAGTATGATTCCGAAGTTGTGGAAAGATTCGATGTTACCTCGATTCTGTAAGCAAGACAGCAAAGTACATGCAGCCACGTCACATTTACAGACCGTAGATAGATATACAGTTGCATTGACCCGATGTCAGGCTCCGTGCGATCGTCGGGAATCGACGCAAAAACGTCGCAAGAACGGTCACAGTTATACGAGTGGTCGCGGAACGCTTTTCCGTGACTCGTTTACGAGCACGTTGTACCTGACATTCCCGCCGTACGCTCGCGGAAGAACATGTTCTTCGACGAGTCACTCCTCAGGAATCCCTCGGAGGCAAGTAAAACCGGCCTTGGACCTCCTTGAGGCCTCTTGTGTCAATATGCTACGCCTCGAGTCCTCCCCTCTTTGACATGCAGATCAGCCCTGCCAGAAGAAACAAACGTGCCTGGCCTTTACGAGGCGAGAACCTGAACACTGGCGTTATAGGGCGTCTCGATGCTTACCGATTCCATTCTTTCGATCGAGGATACGTGAAAAATTGCGCAAAGAGCAGTGGGATTAAATTATACCGGTTTGTTTGTGTTCAATTTTTATTTGACACGTGAATGACGCGAGGATTGACCCGTTGCGCTCTTTTAATTTTGTTTTAACCCTTTCGCTACGAAAGACTTATATACACGCGTTCAGAAATGAAGTAATCATTTGTTAAAATTGTGAATGAAGATTTTTTATAGCACTGAATTATTTTTACTTTCATTTACATGTGTTATATCATAATTCGTTATACAATATAGCTACATTTTAATATCCATATTTGTGTTATGTTAACACATTGAGGACGGGTGACGAGATTTCTCGTGTTTTGTATTTCAGATCTTGAAAAGGTGAGAATAGGAAACGACGATATATGAAAGGTTGCTTTTAAAAAGTTATCCGTTCGGTTGAAATTTTAAATTAAGAGCTATGTTTAGAATACAATTTATTCTCGAAAGTATATAACCAAGAATTTATTCGATCGTAACTTTATTCCCTAGTAAGTTTTACAGAAACAAGGTCCCGTCGTCAATGTGTTAACCCTCTACAGCTCGAATTTTGTCTACTTATTGGAGAAAAAATTACGATTGATTACAGTTTTTCACTTTGATTTGAAAATGTTTTAACTAATAATTACCGTAGATGGATCGCGGTGTCGCTACAGTAATACAGTAATCAAATTTAATAGCGCAGTGATAACTAGACAAAATTAATTTTTTTAAATATAGATACATCAGTTTGTAACTTTTAGCATATTTCTCGTATATAAATTTGATTTTACATTTTCTGCACGCACAGTTGTTAAACTTAAGCACGAAGTCTGAACTCCGTCAAATTGAGAGGTTCCGTAAATTTAGCGTTATGTTTCAGAGGACTATCGTAAAACTTTAGTCTTGTTTTGGAAAGAAAAAAAATTATAGATGTTTCAGATTTTTTATTTAACGTAATAAAAATTTCGAATTGATGAAAATATAAAATTTAAACTCTGAAAAAAATTACGCATGTCGCCATTATGGTTCCAGCGGATGGAAAGGGTTAAAAATATTGAAAAATTTTTTTAGATAAGTAGAAGTTACGTTGGAAGATTATTATATTGATATATTTGTAAATTTTTAAAATAAGTTAGAATGTTCTGGTAATTTCTTTATTTCCGCTCGTTGTTTCATTTGTCTTGTGAAATATCGTGCAAATTATATAATTGCAGAAGAAGTTACAGTTTGATAAATGATTTAAAAGTTAAAATTGAACAGAACTTTAGATTCTTTTAAGCGATTAATAACAAATAAATAACTNCATATTTCTCGTATATAAATTTGATTTTACATTTTCTGCACGCACAATTGTTAAACTTAAGCACGAAGTCTGAACTCCGTCAAATTGAGAGGTTCCGTAAATTTAGCGTTATGTTTCAGAGGACTATCGTAAAACTTTAGTCTTGTTTTGGAAAGAAAAAAAATTATAGATGTTTCAGATTTTTTATTTAACGTAATAAAAATTTCGAATTGATGAAAATATAAAATTTAAACTCTGAAAAAAATTACGCATGTCGCCATTATGGTTCCAGCGGATGGAAAGGGTTAAAAATATTGAAAAATTTTTTTAGATAAGTAGAAGTTACGTTGGAAGATTATTATATTGATATATTTGTAAATTTTTAAAATAAGTTAGAATGTTCTGGTAATTTCTTTATTTCCGCTCGTTGTTTCATTTGTCTTGTGAAATATCGTGCAAATTATATAATTGCAGAAGAAGTTACAGTTTGATAAATGATTTAAAAGTTAAAATTGAACAGAACTTTAGATTCTTTTAAGCGATTAATAACAAATAAATAACTGGAAGCACTTGGAACAACGCGTAACATTTAACAAAATTAACCGATTATTTAAGATACTTCTCTGCAAGTTTACAGGAAGTACGAGGTGCCTAACAAACTTTCTTTTCCCAAGGAATATGAAGGATGTTATGGCTTAATCGATGAATTAGTCTTAATCGGTGTATCTTGGAAAGTGCATCGAGCTGAAAGAATAGATTGTCTGGTACCTGAAGGAGGCCAAAGAAATTACTGGAATTAATTTTTAAGGACACTGCAATGGAGTGAAAGTTGCTTCTGTAGCAATCGACGATCTAGTAAACATTAATTACTTAAGATTACAAATAAACGAAAAAGTTGGTACACTATTATTAGCGCGCCCATTTTAAGTCCTTCAATTTTAACTACCCAACCATCAAAATCAAATACTTCTTTCTATTCTAACATAATTTCTTTTATCGCAAAAAACAAATATATATAAGTTCATAAAACATTTTTCATTTAAAGCGTCATATATCATTGACAGGACTTCGCAGCGGATTTTAAATAATTATTTATCAAGAACAAAAGGAAAGAATAAATTAAATAGAACTCAATATAAAAGTCTAACGCAATGTGCGTTCATATCAATAAACCTCGAAACTTTTTTTAACATCCTTACAGTTATAAATACAACTTCAGAAGCAAACGAACATATAAATTAAAGTCGAACATTTTCAACAACCATCAAACTGCAATAACACATTAACCGTTGACCATCTCATTCTCTCCCGCGCCGTATTCTCGACCAAAAGGAAGAACTGTGAAAAAACACCGATAAAAACAAGATGCAGCAACTATTAAAATTTCTAAAAAAAATACTAAGCCTCTCCATAAACTTTAATTCTGTTCCTTAATCAAGAGCATTTTCTCTACAGGCACTAAGTCGCTAATTAACCCAACTTAGTGATTGATGACTCAACGCTAGAACTACCGACGATTAAAGTAGACTTATTTGTATCAAAGAAATAAAAATGATAGGTATTTGAAAAAATAGTAACAATTCTTTGTACATATTTTCTACAAAAAATTATAGAAAATCCCCAAAAATACATCGTTGTAAATTTATAAAATTTCTATAAGAAGTTATGAACATTTTGACTGGTTCGGTAGTTCCAGTGTTAAAATAAACAAAATATATATATATACATTCATGTTTCTTATTTTGATTATGGAACTCTGTACGGAAAAACCAATCATAAATTCATGACAAATTTCACAATGTACAACTCGTTCAACCTCGTTTCTTCGCCATCAAGTTTATCGATCGTGATTACGATAGGTGTTAAACCGGAAATCAACAACATAGTCGGCACACAGGAAATATAAATTTCGGGAAACCGCGATGCGCGAGAAGTAAAGGCAACCAATTAACACGGTGGAAGTGGTACGAGATAAACCCGGCTGATTACACGGTGAGGTTTGGCGTTGATAATATCTCTGAGCGCGGCAGAGATTTACGACGATATCAAAGCGTAAGCGCACTCGTTCCTCAAGCGCGATGCACGCGGCCGTATCGATATATCCTGATTTCCGCCGACATTCCCTGCTGGCTTTGATCGTTCTCCACGACTCTGCCCCCGGTGCCATCGGACCAGAGGATACAGAGCGTGTCGGTATCATCATGGTTAGAGCTGTCGTCGATTCTTCAGCTTCCTCAGTCAGTTCCAAATATTTTCATTTAGAGACGCGGTTCGAAGTTTCTGCTCCGTTCGTCTCGAGAGTGGTCATGGAAGATGAATCATTGTTGGAATCTTGAAGTGAGTTGGTTTTAACGCGTTTTGGTGGCTCTGTGCAGTGATTTGCTTTTAAAGTACTTTTTTCTTTTCTTTTTTGTGAAATTTGTATCGAAATGGAAGATAATTGTGGATGAGATTGGATAGATTTTTTTATTTCTTTTGAGTGTTGAATATTGTAGAATTATATTCGTAATTATTTTAATAATGATATTTAGTAATATCATGTTGTCACTGATACACGAATAAAATAAAATTCGTTAAATTAAAAATATATCGATATATTAAAATAATAAAGCGTTGTTTTGTCATTGGAATATTTTTGGTTTTCTTTTTTTTTTTATCGAATGAAAATATCTGATTTAGTAGTATCATGTTGTCACTGACACACGAATAAAATTAAATTGGTTAAATTAAAAATATATCGATATATTAAAATAATAAAGCGTTGTTTTATCATTGGAATATTTTTGGTTTTTTTTTTTTTTTTTTATCGAATGAAAATATCTTGTGATTCGTGTAAATATATTGGGGATTTTTAATATTAAATTATTGTGTTTTGTAGAGAAATATGGTCATTGACAGAAAAGGATTATTTAACATATTAACGATTATTCAATGAAACAGAGCAAGTATCTTCTAATTTTAAACACTGGTAGTAATACTTTTTAAGAATTATTTACTGATTTAACATACACAAGCCATCCTGCTTTAATCAAATAAACCGTACGTTTATTAACACTCGGTAACCCTTCAAAAACAGGAAGCACACCGAAAGTGAAACCCTGGAGAACGTAAACGTCTATAAATTTCGGGAATTGTTTCGTTTAAAAATACTCCTGCAAAGATTACCAGCTTTGTTAACGATCTGTGAGCAGATAAATCGGTTTTCCATAGTTTTTACGTGTTTTTACCGTTCGCTTCCTGTTCTTTAAATTTTCTCGACTTTAGTAAAAGCGACTACAGTATCGTTTCCACGTTCCGAACTTTATCGCCAGATCGCTGCGAAACCCTCGTCTCGTTTTCATCGTGGAATACAAAGGGATTTATTCCATGTTAACATTGAATTTTATGGTACAGTAGCTACGCGATACCGAGAAACTTTTACGTGCAACGGAATCATCCATGCATTCAACGAATTGGATGCATTGGATCGTGAAGAACAAATCGTCAGACGATTGTCCGTCCGTTCGAATAATGTCGTGGTTAGAAATTTTGAATAGGGAATGGAATTCTTTGGAAACGAATGCAGATGATCGTAAATAGATTCGCTTACAGATGAAGAAGAATATCTGATTTTTCTAATACATTATTTTCCTATATTTTATAGGTTCTTCGTAACAAGAGTGTATTTACAGTGAGATTTAAAAATTCGTCAATAAACAATTTAACTGATTAAAATTAGTTTTATCGGAGGACGTTATTAATTTATAAATTGTGAAGTTGTGATAGTCTTACATTCAGATTTCGAAATTTATTAATAGCGATTTGTAGTAAAAATTAATTTTAGTAAAGGATGTTTGTTAATTCTAGTATTAATTAATTAATTCTAAAAATTTTTAAAGCGTGGTAGTCTTACATTCAGATTTCGAAATTTATCAATAGCGATTTGTAGTAAAAATTAATTTTAGTAAAGGATGTTTGTTAGTACTAGTATTAATTAATTAATTCCAGAAATTCTGAAGGTGCGGTAATTTTACATTCAGATCTCGAAATTTATCAATAGCCAATTTCTAGAAAAAATTGTTTATTAATACTAGTATTAATTAATTAATTCCAAAAATTCTGAAAATCGATCAATTGCCAATTTCTACTAAAAATTAATTTTAGAAAAGGATGTTCGTTAATACCAGTAGTAACTAATTATTTCTAAAAATTCTAAAGGTGTGGCAGTCGATCATATTACTTTGTTATGCTGCAATCAAGGAATGGAATGGGACGTTAAATGAAAAAGGAGAATCGCCTTGGTAAAAATGAGAGATTTATGGTGGAAACGTCGATATAATTCCTGAAGAAATGAAACAATTAAGGGTGTGGTGGAATTTTTTTGTTCCCACGGCATATGCCCATCGTAATGACCACTCCTCAACATGAATAAATAAGCTCGTATACCACGATTACACATGATTTTGCATATTCTGGTTCTCAACGATTAGCACGCCGCTGCTTGAAAGTCATTACCGATTATTCATGCTATACCTCGTGAGTTTTCTTAATTTCCTGGTTATTACGTATTGACCAGCCGTTTTTGTAATTTTCTACCGGACATAATTTGTCATATCAGCTGACTGAACTCACTTTCTTTTAATAAATAACTGAATTTAATGCGTGCAACACAAGAAAGGTGTTCCACTGCTTTGTACACTATCACTATTACTTAGGCAATTTCTCTTAATTGTGTGTTGAACGTACAAATTGCATTAAAGTTATTTAATCTATTTTCTTAATGACTTGCTTCAAATCACTTTATGCGCTTCATTTTCTTCTTACAATCTTTTAGTTTTATTCCAAGTACACAAATTTCTTCTAAAAATTGATATTCTTTTTTATTCTTTTTTATTCTTTTTATTTATTATTCTTACAAGAAATACGGAATCTCTGTTATTAAATTTTTACCTAAATTACTTTCCATTAAAATATTTATTTCATTCTTTGTTCTCATTTATTTATTGAATTTTTTTTTTCTTTTTTTTGGAATCATCTCCAGCCATTTTACTAGAGTTCAAAGAACCACGCAAACTAGATTTTTTGGCGGGCCGAAAAATCAACAGCCTTGAAATGCTTTCAGCTGATCGCGAAAGTTGAGGATGCGCTTGTAATAGAACGTTTGCAACGGATGCGCCATACAAACATAGCTGCTCTGCAATAATATTTGCTCGTCGAGCGATATGCGCTAGTCTAACGAAACGAGAACCGGAAGAAATATATCGGCGTATGAAAAGTTACTTCTCTACAGAAACTTTGTTACGACCATCGAAAACTATCAGGAAACCTTAGCTAAAGTGTCGAAAACCGTACATTTTAATATCATTCAAAATTAAGCAATTATTATTTATATCGACCATTAATAATTTTCTTTAATAGTATATTTTCGTCGATTCAAATTTTTTTTTAAATTTCAAAACAAAGCAAACTAACCAAATAAAAATCGTAAAAATTTTTGATTCTGTTTTCTTTCCAAAATAACAATTTAACACTACAATTTTTTTGTTTGGAATTTCTCATATAAATTCTATAAATTTACAATGGCACAATTTCAAGAATTTTTTCTTTTCTTTTAACTAATATAAACAAATATTTATTTCGCTTGTATTTTACATTTTTTTCAAACACCTACTATTTTGAATTCTTAAACAGAAATAGGTATATTTAAATTATCGTTAATTCTAGTATTAAATTTTACAATAGCGAAACAAAAAATTTTAGAAGCGCAAAGGGTTAATATCGAATCACGAGAAACTAGAAGTAGAAAATTAAAAACCTACAATCTGCGCGACATTAGTTTCTAATTACGATATATTGATTGTTTATCATTAGTGAATAATTATAGCTTGCGTAATACAGTGCAGAAAATAGAACGGCGATACCTGTTTCTCAGTAAGCTAATGGATGGATATTTCTGGATTTGTCACAGGCCTCATTAATCTCGATTCATTTTCTCCGAGCGTTATCAATATTGGCCCGGTTACATGCTCGATGTAAGGAAATAATCATTACAATTCTCCCTGTTAATTATCGTTTCGATGTTTCCTCGCACAAAAACATCGTAGATTAATCAGTTCATTAGTGGTGACGTCCAAGCCGACTCTCTGTTCTGATAAAATAATCCCTTCTGTTGCTCGATTTTCCCCGGTTCAGAGAATCTTTAATATCGCTCTACGCTTGACGACTGGATCTGAACCAGTTTAATCCCATCTTTCGTGTTCTTCTCTTTATTCCGCTCTATTTTTCTTTTCTTCGAAGGGAGTTGTATAACCAGGATCATTTCCCTGTTTTGATCTTCGTCTGATTTCGCGTTATCTGTAAGAGAAGTTGAAACATTTCTTTACAAAGTACCTTAATTATTATAATTTAAATTTCCTCTCCCTATTTTTCCATTTTTTTTTTTTTTTTTCTTCGTATCCGTCTTGTTATTTTATTTTTACCGTATGATTAATTGAACCGTAATTATTTTATATTGCCTTGAATATCGGTAATGATCTCGGTGATTAATACTCGATTTATCAATTTTAATATCGATTCATAATTTATAGCTAGACGTTATCATCTTTATTGTATGGTTTCTTTTTTGTTTCGGTGTTCTTCATTATCTGCTTTCATGCGTTCGTTCATTGTACGGAGTTGCTTTTGTGTCGAGCTTTTTTTTTTTTTTTTCTCTATTGTAAAGAATCTTCTTTGAATTCTCATTGTTCGCAGCCTCGATATTTTCCCTCTTCTGAGTTTTGTCTCCAGTCTGCGATTGCTCGATTTTTCTTTAAGTCTAATTGCTCCTTTTGTGGCGTTCCCTTTGAAGAAATTTGTTCCCCTTGTTCCATTCGGTTTCTTTCAAATTCGGTTCGAGAGTCTGGAATGGATGTTAAAAAAAATATTCTATTCAAACGTGACATGTTTTAACTATTTGAACATGATAATTTCTTTAAGAGTTAAAAGCAATGTTTATTTATACTTATTTGTGGTTTTTTCATAATTAGTGACGATACTTTGCTGTTTACATAATTCGGAGTCATTCAAAGTTTTTAGTAGACCAAAGACGTTAGAATACTAATTAATTCAAAGTTCATACAGTATTCATAGAGCACTCGTGTATCAATTTTTAAAACTGCTGACATAGTATTCCTATACTACTCTGATACTTCTCGTACTACTCTTAAACTACCCTCGTACCAAATATATGCAATTCTTACATTACTTACGTATCATTCTTATGGTACTCTTACACTACTCGTTCATTATTATACTTCATATATTATACACTGTCACGTAACTGATAATATAATTGGCAAAGGGATAATTCTACATGAAGCAACAAATAAAAAACGTAGCATAATAAAAATTTTTCGTTCAAAATCATCCGCTTCAAAAATTTATTAAACCTTATCTTAGTATCTATGCTCAATGAACGAATGCAATATGGACTAATTACCCTTTTTTTAATTAAAGTGCTGATCATTTTCAACATCTGCGAGTTATAAACCTAAACCTCAGTATGCTTACAACCACAATATTCTTTCATTCTCTCTTTTTCTTACACCTTCCTGACAAATCCACATTTCCCAAAATTTTAATTTAATAAATAATTATAAACCCAACCCTATTCATTTCCAAGCATCGACATCCACTTCCATATTGGTTTTACTCTCCAATTTCTAAAATTTTAATTCAACAAATAATTATAAACACAACGCTATTCATTTCCAAGCATCGACTTCCACTCCCATATCGATTTTACTCTCCAAAGATGTCCACCGTTCGCACAGCGAACAGCTCCATTCTACGATCGCGAAATCAGATAGCATTCAACGTAATCGCGCCGCCGCGTTTCTTGGATCCACGGCGTTCCTCCACCGCGAGACGTCCGTTTCCCGTTAGTTCGTCAGCTAAATAACATTTCCTGTTGATCGGTTCCAGGGACGAGGCGTAGGATGGGCCCGACCGCGCGAGCAGTCGTGCTACACTGAAGAGGAGGAGCTCCCCTGAAGAAGAGAGAGAAGGAGGAAGGAACGAAGGATGCCTGCCTCGCAGACCGCCGCCACGGAGCGGCGAAACGAGAGGATGGTGAGTATCCTTTCTTATGCTTGTCGTTTCCGCAGGAAGTGACCGACAGTAGGGACGTTAGAGGGTGAGAGATGGATGCTTTAGGAAATTGTGTTCCATTTTCTTGATGGAAGCGTAAACGCAACCGACGAGGTTTTTGTTAAATCTGGAAGCGAATGGAAGGTTATAGATCTATAAGCATAAATGAACGTAGTCGAACGCTTTTATTTTGGGAATATTTTTGGGGTTAAAGGGTATTTTTGAGAAATTCTTTTCTTTTTAACAGTAATATCTTTTTATTTTTATATTTTTAAATCAAGTATATAAAATGCTATATTATTTAATACTTATTAACGCTAGAATTAGCGAACAAGTCAAAATGACTTGTTCATAATTTCTTATAGGTTTATAGTATTATAATATAATTTCTTTTGAGAATGTTCCGCAATTTTTTGTAAAAAATATTCATAAAGAATTGTTACTCTTATTATAGGTATTTTTCGAAATACCTATCATTTTGATTTCTTTGGTACAAATAACTCTACTTTGATCGCCGGTAGTTCCAATGTTAAAATAAAAAATATATACTTAAAATCGGTCAGACATAAAAATACGCGTGCTCCGAGCGGTGAATCAGAAGTTTGATAAAATATTAGGGGAGATAAGCAGTTAGCCAGGATGGATGGAATCATCGACGTCGACAATTCAGAATTGGTTCTTCCATTGCAGTAGGTACAGTTTGAGATTCAAAGGGCTTCTATAATATAAGATACGTACAAGACACGGCGTTGGACACGATTGCATCGATAGGTGGTTAAGACATTTGCAACGAATAACGCGCATATGCTATTAGGTTTTTTAACTTTGGTACGG
This sequence comes from Ctenoplectra terminalis, assembly GCA_019453375.1. NCBI lineage: Eukaryota > Metazoa > Arthropoda > Insecta > Hymenoptera > Apidae > Ctenoplectra > Ctenoplectra terminalis. The sequence goes on from SMSQ01021058.1 coordinate 179,223, forward strand.
ATGACGCACATGTGTGCGATTGGCACTTCCTACGTTCCTGTCGCAAAATAAGTGTATACAAAAATGTAAATGGTTCGATCCGCCGTCAAAAATATCAGAGCAGGTGTTTCACAAATTAAAGTAGCTGAGGTGTAAAAAAGTCCGATATTTTCTTCAAGGCTGAGATTTCGAGAGGATGAAAATATGTCTGCTCCTAATTGCAATGTCTGCATGCTCGAAACGTGGTTTTACTTGTAATTACGCGTTGAATGTGAAACACGCTTAATTTCCGTTCGAGGTGAACGTATTTCTTTTTTTTACGTATCTTGTAAAATGCGTAGCAATCAGCTTGTGATATTGTTAATGAAAAAGTTGCAGCTGGGATGATAAGGGATAAAAATATGAAGCCATAAATCATGAATTAAAAAGAAAAAGAAAATGTTGATATAAACACTTAATGTCATGTTTATAAGCAGCATTATCATCTCTATGTTTGAAATTTAAATATAAGATGGTTGCATCAATCGTTTAGCTATAACATTCGCAAGATAAGATAAATGTATCGCAGATTAAATATAATGTAATTTTAAGACACTTTTAAGTATCGCGTCTAAATCCACGAACAATTGCGCGTAAGTTAGAAGCGAATAATTAAATATCACCGGCAACGCTTTCATGTGATTCGTAGCGCATGAAAGAGTTAAAGGGACAAAGGAACACAATTTTCCGAGAGCACGCTCGACAATCGTCGCTAACTACCGCGCAGCGATTCGCAACGATGTTCGCTTTTGAAAAGCCTTAATACCGTAGGAGCGTGATTCCGCTTCCGGTTAGTATGCCGTAACAACTGTTTTTGCTCGGTTATCGACGTTAAACTAGAAACCGATTACCTTTTTTCGACTTCACATTCTCCGATTTCTTATTTTCATCTCCACCGTATGTACTTTGTTCCCATTTCTTTCGATCTTATGTCTACTGCTTTATATTCCTTCGGTTTAATTATTTCCTTCTTGAACAATCTTTTAATTCAGATTCGAGGAAAAAGTTTTAATTAAATATGAAAATTATTGTTATTACGCTGCATATTGATTTTAACCTTTCGTAATTGGAATTTTGTTTGCTTATCAGAAAAAATTACAATTAATTACAGTTTCTCATTTTTGGTTAAAAATATTTTAACCAATAGTTTCTGTAAATGAATTGCCGTATAAAAATAAAATTTAATAGTACAGTGATAAATAAATAAAGTATGTAACTTTTAAGTCATTTCGTTTACTTATCAGAAAAAATTACAATTAATTACAGTTTCTCATTTTTGATTAAAAATATTTTAACCAATAGTTTCTGTAAATGGATTGCCGTATAAAAATAAAATTTAATAGTACAGTGATAAATAAATAAAGCATGTAACTTTTAAGTAATTTTGTTTGCTTATCAGAAAAAATTACAATTAATTACAGTTTCTCATTTTTGGTTAAAAATATTTTAACCAATAGTTTCTGTAAATGAATTGCCGTATAAAAATAAAATTTAATAGTACAGTGATAAATAAATAAAGTATGTAACTTTTAAGTCATTTCGTTTACTTATCGGAAAAAATTACAATTAATTACAGTTTCTCATTTTTGATTAAAAATATTTTAACCAATAGTTTCTGTAAATGGATTGCCGTATAAAAATAAAATTTAATAGTACAGTGATAAATAAATAAAGCATGTAACTTTTAAGTAATTTTGTTTGTTTATCAGAAAAAATTACAATTAATTGCAGTTTCTCATTTTTGATTAAAAATATTTTAACCGATTGTTTCTGTAAATGTATTGCCGTATAAAAATAAAATTTAATAGTACAGCGATAAATAAATAAAATATGTAACTTTCAAATCGCATGAAGTTATAGAAATCCATTTTACAATTTATTTAATTCAGGAATTATTTGTAGTTCCCTTTCTGTTTCATAAATTGTCTGCAACGAATTAGCTACTGTTTTATTTGTACCGTCACGGTGCTTTCTTCCCTTTCATCAATCAATGATTTGTTCCGACCCACTCTTTCTTAAGTGATCCTTGAAGCGATGACTAATCGTTACACTCCATAAGGGCTGCACCCTCTTGTTCAAGAAATTTCTATGGCAAGCAGAATTCAAGTATCTTCATCGCTCCGAACGGGAGCTTAGTTCTCGTTAAACTTGCATCATTTTCTAAATCCTCGTTCAGGAATAAAGATTAATTTATAAATAAAAGATAGCAACACGTTGACGAGTACAGAATAATATATTTAACATACGATTTGTTTAATTTTTCAGATCACACACGAGCCGCCAAAATTAAAGACGACCTTGAAAACGCCTCCTAAGCAAGCGACCAATCCTCTTCAGTTCGTTAAAGTCGGACCATGCTCTTTGTATCGTACAGCTCAAGAGCAGCTGCAGAAGGTCCAGGAAGTGAAAAAGATTAAACAAGAAGTTCGCGATGACCCCGAAGATTGGCAATCGGTGAGATTATAAACCTTATTAATTATAATAAATAAAAACCAGTATTCCTATTTAAAAAAGGAAAAGAAAAAATTCGCGATTGACTAAATTATAATAAAACCGAGGGTTTCTCGTGTCCACGAATGTTAAGTCGTTGCTCTTATGATGCGTTCAGAACCTGGACAACTGGAAGAGCAGTCGAAGGAAGCGTCAGGAGCACATCATCGAGCGGGTGGTCGAGGTGAAGAAACTCGAGCTGGAGGAACACGATCGGCAGCGTCGTCGAAGCAAGACTTTCTCGGAAATGATGGAAGAGAGGGGTAATAGGGGTCGGAAACTGAGCATCAGCTTGGCCATGTACCACGAAGAAGATGCCAATGACCTAAGCGACCTTGGTATAGGCACCAGCAGCGGAAAGAGCTCGGTTAGCGGTGACACACACGACGACACACACAGTGTCTTGGTAAGATTGATATCTGTATCGATAATTACGTAAATCATAATTTAATGTAGCACTCGTTCTTATCTGAAAGTTCTTTTCTATGTATAATCTTCTTTTCTCATAAAAAATATATTTAAATAACGCACAGTTTGTGTGTGAAAAACTACTTCTTTCGTATCTTGTTTTAAATAAAATTTAATTCGCTAGAAATATATGGACGTAGATACATCGCAGGTTATAAAAATATGAAAATTCAGTCAGATTATTCTTTCGAAAGTAAAGAATAATAAATAGTAAATGTTCACCATCACTATCGTGTGAAAACAAAATGTTAACAATTGTTTTTCAGAGCGACAGAGACAGCGAAATAGAGAAAAATCACTCAGATGTGGACAACGTGCCAAGCGAGAGCGTGATCAGCAACGACATCACGACATCGTCAACAACCACGACAGCGATAACGACAACGACGGCGAAGAAACCATTCGGAAACGGGTTCCACAGCAACCATAGTCACAACAATCAGGAGTACGATTCCGCGACAACGGCGACGACAAGCTCTCCTGAACCTGAAGAGTACACGTACGAGGGTGCGATTCGTGGTTACGTGTCGCGCGTATCGCAGAATATACCGAGGCGATCACTGGCCGGTCTGGACGCGAAGCTCGATAACGCCAAATCATCGACGAACGGGTCAAAAACGAGCCTTAACGACGAAGCCAAGTCCACCATACCGGTAGTTAAGGTTGATATCCTCAAGAGGCGAGAGATTTTCGAGAAAGCGTCGCAGAAGAACAGCGAGAACAAAACGAACAACAGGCTGTCCGGCGATTTTACCGGTACGAAATCGATCAAGGAACGTCTCTCTAACCTGGAGAAGCAGAAGCACGAGACGGAGAACATCGAGAAAGCAAGCAACAAGGCGTTGAACAGACTGTCCGGTGACATGAGCTCGATTCGCGAGAGATTGTCTCATCTGGAGAAGCAAGCGTCGGAAAGAGAGAGCAAGAGTTCCGCGCATCGTAAGCTGAGCACCGAAGAACTGGAAACGGTCAGACCGCTCCGAGAAAGATTGTCCACCCTGGAAAAATATAGCAGCAGCGACGAGTCATCCGCGCCTGGTACCGCTCACGAGTCCCGACACAATGGCGAGGTATCCTCCAGGACGATAAAAGATCGTTTGAGCGCCCTGGATGCGGCCAGGAGCAAAGGGTCAGCGGATAAGAGATCATCCGTTGGTAAGCACTCGCTGTGCTTCCGGGATCAAGAAAATAGAATTGACACATCGACTCCTAGCGAGAGAAGCTCGTCGCCTGACTCAGAGTATCGCGTGCCAAGAGCCGCCTTCCACAGAAGCCTGGATTCTCTGGACGCGGACGCTTCAAGCGGTCCTGACACCTTCGAACGCGTGCAAAGCTTGGAGGAACTCGATTACGGTAGACGTTATCCGGCGTCCTCATCGTCCGCCGAACTATTGAACGATACCGATCGCGAGGATTCAGGGATTCACACAGCTGACGTCAGCTGTTCCGTTAGCCAAGCCGATGAACCGGTGGACGAGGATATCGTGCACGCTAGCACGATCATTGAGAGACAGGAGGTGATCGAGGAGAAACCGGAGGAACCACGCGACGTCGAGACAGCGAACGAGGCTGTCGTTGAAGAAAGCACTGATGTGTCTGTGAACGAGATCTCGACGACTTCTGCCAGCCAACCGGAAGCAGTAGTAGCAAAGAAGGTAAGAAGTAACGACGATGTTGCATGGAAGTTTTTCTACTGGGTAAATCTACCTTTAGCTGTCGTTACATCGACTTGGCTCTGGCGTATGTAAAAGTGAATCTATTGAGTGGGGTATAAGTTGAATTGCTTGACGTTCGCGAGAACTTTTCTTTTTTTTTCGCGAGTAATTAGATTCGGTTGAGATACGGTATCCGGGTCGGTTTACTTTGCGAAGGACAGTCGTCGAGTAACATCTGTTTTAGAATATTCTATGCGTTAATAAATATGTTGTACGTGTGAGTAACGTGAATTGGCGCTTCTGGATTTTTTATATAATGAAATAGTGTCTCAAAAATATTTTGACTTGTGTAATTTACCAAATTTTAGATATTTGGTATAAGAAATGTTGGATATTGTAATTCATACCTGCACTGCTTTGATGCTTGATCTAATATAATCTAAATTTATTTAAAACGAGACGTTACTTTACGATTGCATCTGGAACTCATTTTTCTTTTTTTAACAATCGCCACTTTGAATCATTAACCTATTCTTGTTGTTTGGTTAAGGGACGTGAGGTAGTACGATCTATCCAATAACTCTTTGGTTCTCTAGGGTACTGCTGACACTTCTGGGGAACTGTCGACTAACAAATCACAATCGCAGGCACACATAGAGGTTACTAACTCTAGTACACTTCGTTCCTGTCCTGCTACGAGCCGACCGATCGTGTATCAAAGTCCCAAAGTACCCCCGCGACGATCACCTCCCGAAATGATTCCCAAGCCAAAGTTACCCGCTCCGAAAGAGCACACCGAGACCAAAACGGATTCCCTGCCCGCCAAAGAATCGAACTCTAACACGTCGAGTTCCGTACTTTTCGCGGACGAGCAGGATCCCAAGTTCGTTGCAAACGAAAACGGTCAAAGCGTCTCGAAAGAGGACTCGGTCAAAGTTACGAGTTCGTCACCAACGCCATTAGACTCTGCTGTCGCGGACAGTTGTCCTCTGCCACCTGTCAGGGTGGCAGCGGTTCCAACCAACCTTCAATTAGAGTCTAACGCTACCTCAGCTTCGGTATGTACCCTGAAAGAAGTTCCGAAGACGACACCAGTCACGTCTCCGCGTGCAGCATCCAAGATTCCCACTCCTCTTCCTCGAAAGACAATAGGTCCGAAATCGTCCCCAACCAGCTCTACGTCCTCTCTGAGTCCGCCTATCTCACCATCCTCCCCTAAAACGCTGTCGCTGAAAGCGAGAACGTCGAACGTTAAGAGTCCAACTAGTCAGCTATCTTCTCCACAATTTCCAAAGGCATCAGAAATACCGATCCCTGTCAGTTCCAATGTATCGTCCAGCTCGAGTATCCCTGTCTCGCCTTCCTCGAATCCAGAACAGTCACCTTTGACATCGTTCAACACGAAACACATCTCCTCCCCAACGTCGAGCACAAAATACCAGGTGACGGTGGGCGAAGAGACACTGCCTGCGGAAAGACGACGAACGGTGGTGGAAATTTGCGAAAAGGTTGTGGTACCTCAGGGCAAGACACCCACGACGCCTCCAGTGACGCCATTCATCACCGTGGATCGCGTCAATGAGAAGCAGAGCTCAGCGACCGAGGTTAGGATCGATCAGCAATCTAGCAACCCTTTGAGAAACTCTTAAGGGAAGGGAGGGAGAGCGTGAATCGTTCGTCTCTTTGGCTATCCTCGTGTAGCACATTGTCTCTCGCCCCTTTTGTTAGACCTAGCTTCGTCTAACTTCCATTAGATCTTGTATATAAGAATGGGCTTTAGAAGTGGTGGTCTAAGTGGTAGGAATTGATACTCGATCTCGACGCGAGCTATCGAAACAACTGAACGAAGATATTTGAACATCGTGCAGAGTTTTGAACCGAACGAAGAGGGATTTCTTAGAAAGGCAATCGAACGGTGAAAAAAAGAAAGAAGGAAAGGAAAAAAGAAATTCAATTATCGTGCCTCGATCGTTTCTACGATATAACCATTGATCTTCGTCACGAGCAAGCAGCTGCTCGTGAAAATGAACGCGTTTCGGTCCGATTTAATCTCGGAAAATCATTTTCGCGTTTCGTATCTGTTGGATCAAGAAACTTGAATCCCTGCCACTTAGGACTCCCGGATAATATAACCCGTCTTCGCCTATCGCTTCCACACGTATTTATTATCCGCCATTACGCACAAATCTCGCTGGAAACGAAGGCGTGAGACCATAGCTAACGATGTAAATAGACGACGCAGGAGCAAAACGTACATAATAACCCCAAGTATCGAGTAGAATTAGATCAGGTAGCCGGAAACACGTACTAGCCGGAGGTAAACGATGTACCAGTGTCGAACGAATGCCGATAATGACGGTGAAACGAGGAAACGTAATGGCCTAACCAAACAGGGAATACAATTTTGAACCTAAACACCGATGCCTAATGCGATCGATCGCTGCCTGACGCAAGAAATCGTAAGATATTGTGATAAGAAAATTCGAAGAACTCTGGTGAACAATATTCGATACTCTTAATATTATTAAGCTAATATTCTCGACCGCCAGGAAAACGAAGGGTCATCGTTAAATTTAAAAAGAAAAAAGAAAAAAGAAAAAAAAAAGGAATCGCGAATACCACCCGTTCTCTGAAGTACTCTAAGCGTAAGACTTCGTTCTAGATTAACTTGTAACCGATCTTAACACGACTTAACACGACTTGTCGACACTTGGCGCGCACTAGTGGATAACGATCGATTGTAGCGCTTGGTAAAAGCGTATGTGGCTAATGAAATATAAAGTTCAGTGGGCAGAAAAATTTGTCGTGTCGTGTTTCCATCGTGACCGCGAACAGCATTGAAATTTCCTTGAAAAGGATTGAATTTTGAAGCACGAATGAATCAAAGTCGCTAACACTCATTATCTTTCGGAATGTTGTATTTATCCTATAAAGATCTACGAAAAAATTTACGATGCAAATTGATAAGTTTCGCGATTTTCGAAGGTTCGCTTTTGCTTCGAAAAGTCCCTATTTCGATTCAACGAACGCGCAATATCGATAATCGTTATCGAATGCCTTGAATCTCAATGAACGATACGCTGCGAATAAAAAAAAGAAAGAAAAAATTGATACCGAATTTCAGATATCAACGCATCGATCACCTTTACCATTGTCTTCGTCGCCTCGAATTATTCGGAACGAAAGACGAAAATTTTTCCGAGTATATTCGAAACGTCTGAATTACAAATAAAAGGGGAAACAGTGTAAATTTTCAAACTGTCTTCCATTGATTCGTTCACGAAACAACCCAGCCATTAATTTCGATTGAGACGTTACCGATTCGACGACCTTCGATTAATTTTTTAATTTTTTTCCGCGTTAATCAGCGACGAACGAAATTGAAAAATCGTCGATAGAAAATCTTCTTATCGTTTCCGCGATACGCGTGATCAGCAAACAACGACGGCGATCTTCGACGTCCAGTTGCGATCCAACGACGAGTACGTCCAAAGTGTCGTCCTCGTGAACCGTGGATCAGAGGTCGATCGGAGTGACATTTTAATTATTACGAAAGATGCTCGTAACTGACCCACGCCATGATAAAAGTGTCCTGAATTGTTACGATTAATCGTTCTACTGTCTCGAGTCGTCGCGTTCGTTCTTTTGTGACGTACCACATAATCGATGCCTTAAAAGAGGTAAGAACCGTGTGGCGTTTCGTCTGGTGAAATTAATTTTTTGACCCTTGAATAAGTTTTTTTTTTTTTGTTGATCGGATGCCTCCAGCTTGACCCTCGGCATAATATTCCAATTATTAACCAGTAACGCCATTAATGTAGAAATTTTGTTGGCCCTTAGCAATAAGAGTAATTAAAATCCTTGTTCTTCGCATTGTGAAATTATTTTTTCCAACTTGTAATAGACTTTTTTATTTTATTTGTTTGATCTTTGCAATTTTTACCATTTTTTTTCCCGGTACAAGTTTTGTTGATTACTTAAGGTTTGATTTTTGATAAGTCGTGTTTATTTTCAATTTATTTTAGTCTTTGGAATTTCTGTAGTTTTTTTTTGGGTACAGATTTTGTTGGTTGTTCGGAGTTTGATTTTTTCGACAAAATCGAAAAGTTTCGACAGAAATCGTTCGAAGAATAATTCTGTCAATGGGAGAATATTGTTCCATCTTCTACTAGCTTGTCTGTCGTAGCTAGGTCAACAATCATGGTCGTGCAATTTCAAGCAAGCGTCATAATTCTAAGCTCCGCTACTGTAAAGAGGTAAGACGGCGCTTTCGATTGCTCGAGCTAGCGATAAACCTCACAGACATGTGTTTTCCACCCTATAGCTAGTTCTGTTATTTAATTATCCCGCTTATCGCTAGTTTTGGTATTTGCTTACGATCCGAGACTATGCATGGCTCCAGCTTAATTGATATCAGTTCCCTAGTTTCGCGCCGATCTTCTTTCCCGTATCAACGCACAATTTTTAATTTTTTTTCTTACTCTTCGATACCTTTTCAAATGATATTTATCTTGAACACTTTTTTACGCGTTATCGAAAATATTGTAGTTAGATTCTGTGTCGCGTCACGCAATAGTTATTAAAACGCACCAAAGTTTCCGAACTGACAGAAATTTCCATTTTGACAAAAACGATAAACTTTAAGATCATCGTGAAATCAGCCAAAAAGGAATCGAATTTTAGCAATCTTCGAGGTTATTATTAAACGTGTTATTCTTTATCGACCAAAATATTAAATTCTTCAAGTCATTGTAAACAATCCGATCTGTGCGCTTTGAAATAATTATCTTCCTGGCACCGTTCCAAATAAAAATTGTGTTGCCATAAATCGGTAGTTTCTTGTGATAATACCTTTATCGCATCATTCATTTCAGCGAGTAGAAAACAGATGATTCTTAACCTTCGACTTTTATTCAAACGTTGTGTAAAAATATCAATCAGGAAAAACCTTTGGACGCATTTGTATATAAAGATTTTATAACTTTGTTTGTTCCGTTTATGGTTCTTTCGCAATGAGAAATTGATGGAAATAGTATGATTCATTGGAGGGTTTTAAATAACTTAATACCGTATTTCTTCTTCAATTTTATCACGAATGTTCCCGATTAATTAATCCACATTTACATTCGATATAATATTCTTGAAATTTTATTTAACATTAAACGTTTCCAACGAAAGTCTATACTTTCTATCACAAATTCTTTTCTAGAAATCTCAATACGCTGGAATCGATCGAATTTCGTTGAATCTGCTCCAAACTGTACCTGAAGAATCGCGGTTACTTTCGAAACATCGAACGTTCACTTTCTTTTTTTTACTTTCGAGTTGTTGCTTCTGCGAGGAAAATTTTCCTCCGATATTTATCTCGAGCCGAATCATTTTCTAAAAAAAATATATGTATATATATATAATTATAAGAAGAATTAAAATAAAAACTCTCTGCTTTATGCAAAATTTCTCGCTTCGAAGATCAGGTTTGCTACTTTTAAATTATTCCGGAGTAAAAGTTCATATCAGCTTCTTGTTATTTTATGATAGAAGTTTCTTCAGGAGAAATCTTTGAAAAATTTTATGTTACTTCGTTTTATTATTACTATTTTCTAAAAAAAACAAATATATATAATTATAAGAGAAATTAAAATAAGAACTCTCTGCTTTATCCAGAATTTCTCGCTTCGAAAATCACGTTTCTTACTTTTAAATTATTCCGGAATAAAAATTCATATCAACTTGTTATTTTCCGATTGAAATTTTTTCAGGAGAGATCTTTGAAAAATTTAATGTTACTTTGGTTTATTATTACTATTTTCTAAAAAAAACAAATATACATATAATTATAAGAGGAATTAAAATAAGAACTCTCTGCTTTATCCAGAATTTCTTGTTTCAAAGATATCAGCTTCTTGTTATTTTCGGGTTGAAATTTTTTCAGGAGAGAAAAAATCTTTGAAAGATTTAATGTTACTGTTTGTTTATCGAATGATGAATGAAAATGATGTTTCACATTGAACTCTAAAAGCTAATCGAGAACAGTCGATGCGAATCAGGAATTTAGCCACGTCCCGACCTGTTCAAACAGATTTAGATAAACGTTATCATTTATTGCCCAAATATCTTATCTTTGTTTGTTCGCACTTCGTCGGTCGACGGCAATAGCACGTGACATCATATTTGCACCATAACTTACGAAATAGCTAACTGCATGAAGAGCGAGTACCTTTTATCGCTGGTGCATANCTGTTTGTTTATCGAACGATGAATGAAAGTGATGTTTCACATTGAACTCTAAAAGCTAATCGAGAACAGTCGATGCGAATCAGGAATTTAGCCACGTCCCGACCTGTTCAAACAGATTTAGATAAACGTTATCATTTATTGCCCAAATATCTTATCTTTGTTTGTTCGCACTTCGTCGGTCGACGGCAATAGCACGTGACATCATATTTGCACCATAACTTACGAAATAGCTAACTGCATGAAGGGCGAGTACCTTTTATCGCTGGTGCATACATTTATATTGTGACTAAAAGTGTTTTTAATTTATTGCAAAATTTTGTTCAAGCAATAATCGCTATCAAAGTGTCGGTGACGCATCCTTTCTTCGATAATACACTATTTGTTGTTGGATTAAATTTATTTTCGTACGCTTGTTTAAAATTTCTGACTCTTTAAGCTCTGTTTTATTTTAAATTGATATCCATTGTTGTTTGACACGCATAAATTTAGTTCCGGTTTCGTGTTCTTTTTTTTAAGTGTTGGTTTTCACAGATTAACATTTCGTTTTGTTCTCCGTTGCATGGATTTCGTAAAAAAAATTCGCGATAGCCATGCATGAGTGCCGGTGCATCGATGTCTATCGAAAACGCGGCGAACATGAAAAGAAAAAAAAAAAGAAAAAAACAATAGACAAGGAAAACGGGACCCCTAGAATGCAAAATAATCTTCCATCCGAAACCACTGTTGCATCTTAAGATGTTGCTCGAAATCCAGTGTTTCTCAAGCTTCAACTCCGTACTATAAAAATATAACATCGATCACACTCATCTCGGTTAACGATACACTAATACGAACACGATTATTCTGAACAGAAGGTTGCATTATCAATATCACACGTAATAATATACAATTTATCAATTCACCTTCTTTTAACACCCTGTTGTTACCCTTCACCGCTATTATAAAAAGTATCACAAGAAAAAAAAATCTCAAAGAAACACAAGAACACTTTAACCCTCTATAGTTTTGTGTGACTTAAAAGTTACAAACTACTGTATTTACATTTTTAAAAATTTATTTTATGGAGTTATCGTTGTACGATTAAATTTGATTACTCTTTTACTGTAGCGATACCACGATCCATCTACAGGAATTATTAGTTAAAAAATTTTTAAATCAAAGCGAAAAACTGTACTCAATCGTAATTTTTTCTCCGACAAACAGACAAAATTCGAGCTATAGAGGGTTAGGAAAACTTCACACATCGCTTGCAAAGGTCCCTAATAATACGAACTGCAAGGATCAGAGTTATAAAATTTGCAAATAAAAATCCTCAGAAGCCTTCGAATTAACAAACATCGACAAATCTTAAAAATTCTCACTCGATTCTCCAAACATTCTCCAAACATTCTCCAAATATTCTACAAACATTGTACAAACATCGTCACGATACAAAAAGAATTGCGAAAGAATCGCAAAAAGATTCATATACCGTCACTATCCCTATTAATTAACTAAAAAAAATAAATCTAAATTGGCAAAAGGGTCGCACACGACCGTCGTTAAAAGTTTGAGAAACCCTGGTCTACGGGCGAAACACGCTGCTGTCGATTTGCATAGAATGTGGCGTTGCAAAATTCGTGGCGGTGCTAGCCGCAAGCCCAGTTCCGTACGGCAGAAGCAATAACACAGAGCGCGTCTCTTCAGGAACCGATCGTTATCGAGAAAGCGGACGACGAGGAGGCAGCGGCGATTTGCCAGCCGAGCCCGCCAGTCGAACACGAAGAGCACGAGGAAAAGGAAGCGGCGATGAACGGGAAGATCGAGCCGTACGAGCCACCGGCGCGAAAGTCGATCGAGAAGTCGATCGACGTGCATAATGCACCTGAGACCGAGCCCGCTAACGTCCCCGCGCCTGAAAGACCAACGACCTTGACCCTGGGCAAACAGGAAATCGCCATGGTGGACACGATGAGCCTGCTCAGCCCCGTATCGCCCATCTCGAAGCAGGTAAGGGGATATAGGTAGCTTATTACCCTCGATTCGGTCATGCGAATCGGATGGGAACTTGGAGATGGTTGGAGTTTAGAATTTGCATAGAATGGTTCTTTACTTTTTTAATAGTTTGGTGTAAGTTTCTATTTTTTCCTTTTTTTTTCCTTTTTTTTCTTTTTTTT